>CM055099.1:60715448-60843752 GCA_029204225.1 Diphasiastrum complanatum | reverse complement strand
TTTTACAAATCTAAGATTGTATGCTTGCAGTTTGTTTTTAGTCACTTTGTGTTTATGGTATAGTCAGCTGTTTCTTCTCAGGAAGAAACTTCAGAGCTTCAACTTGAAGCAGTAAAGCATTGTGTGAGACAAGGAGCATCCTCGAAAATCAATAAACATCTCTTGTCATTGACTGGAATAGTAACAGAGTCTATCTGGTTGTTATTGTGTATCTCAAAAGTCGGTTATTTTCTTAAAAGACAATTTCTATAGACATCATTTTCATATGATGCTCTTCATAGAACTGCAGTGTGTATTTCAATTTTGATGTACTTTCTTGACTTGGAACACTATATTTAATTTCCGATCAAAATGGATGGAAAAAGTTCATGTTTGTTAAGAAAGACATCACAATGCATTTGGCATCTGGGAGTCATCCCCCGGTATGCTTCTATTGTTCTTTTATATAGATGTGTATGTCCACTAAAAAGGCTTACGAGATTTAGAATCAGCGAGCTTTTGTTACATTTAGTTATGTGGCTTTCTTTCTAGTCAAGAACTTTTGATTCACAAAACCAACATAGAAATCGGGGAAAACATGTGATTCTAGTATGCCTTGTATCACAACTGTACATCAGTGAATTATGTACTTAAAGCTCCATTTAGAGCATTTTAAGTGAGTTCTAAACTGCAACTTCATCACTACTTGTCCCTCCCTGTTATAGAATGATACTAAAAATACCACGAAAAAGAATTCATGATCCTCACATCTATTGGTCATTTACATTATTCTGATTTTGTTTGATTGACCTTTTCAAGCCAAGAGTTTGGGGCCTCCAAGTTGAAATGTCTGCTTTAGGTAAGGTGTGAGGGGTCGGTCGAGGTTGTGTTTACCACCAAAGCCTGATTGGAATAAAGGCCTACTTGCAATGCATCTTGGTTTCCAAGGCGGGCATGAACCTAGGACCAAAGAAACTTTGGATGCCAAGCTAACCAACTCAGCCAACATCATTGGATGGCCTAGCAATGGAGGAAAAATCTGGATGCTTGATAATTTTGAAACCTCATAATTTCCTTTCAAGATAGAAATGAGAGGGCTACGTGTGCAATTTAGGTAAAGCCCATGCTTTATTAGTATTGCAAGCATGAGCACACACAAACAAGCACACTTGGCAATCTCTCTCTCTCTCTCTCTCTCTCTAAGCTATTTTTCTCTCCAAAAACCCTATAAATAAAACCCTAACCCTAAATTAATAGAAAAAAATCCCTCCCCTTCACGCAGCATGCTCATCTTTCTCTCTCTCTCTCTCTCTCTCTCTCTCTCTCTCTACACATTATTGCTATTTTTCATGTGAAACTTTTAAAAACCTAAAAACACCCTAAAAGATAAAAAAACAGCGCTCTCTTGATGCCTCTCCTTCTCTCTTGCCCTCTAATACCTCTCTCTTTTTAGAAACTTCTATTTCTATGAATTTCTAAAGTCACATGTTCTCTCTCTAGAACTTTCAAAATGCACACGTCATTTTCAACCCATTTCAAATGCACTTCAAATGCCCTTCAAATAAGTTTTAGGACAAACGTGGACCAATGAGGATAGACGAAATCCTTTTTGTCTATCGTTGCCCACATTCTCTCTCTTTCTCTCTCTCTCTCTCATCACAAATATACGTGCTCTCTCCTAGAAGTTTTTGAAACCGCACATTTTCTCTCTCCAGAAGTTTCTAAAACCATGTGCCTTTCAACCACACCATAATATTTCAACTGCATGTTGGACGTTTTAGGGCACACGTGGCCCAATAAGAATGCAAGCATCATTTTTTCTCCATAACAACCAACTCACTCACTCTTTCTCTCCCCCCCCTCCCATTTTTTGTTGGAATGCAAATCAGGGTGTTTACATACTAGGTCCAAAACACATCATATGAAATTATCATTTGAATATCTGGGGCAAATAGGATAGTGCCCACACTAAAAGTGCCCCATCCCTTATATGGCATCTTGGAACTACCACATACAATCAAGTCATTCCTTCTTATTACAAGCACCAATCTTCACTTTGTCAAGTGGCATGTCCCAAGGCAAACAATTATTGTTGTAGATTTTCAAACTTGTTCTTGTCACCATTTTGTTCGATAGGCATGCTTCACAATATGAGAGGGTGGGGGTATGTCAACCCCCTCATTTGCAATATGTCTTTGGCTCATTTGCATGCAAGATGTCTTTGGCTTTTTTGCCTTGGCAATTTGTGGGGATTGCGACTAAATTTTTTGCAAGCTTTGAGAGTTTCTTTTTTGCCATGATTCAACAAAAAGCTAGCACATGGTGTGCTACCTTTTTTACGCTCTTACTTCAATGTTTATTATTAAGATGTGGTTTGGTACATAGTTAAAAATGTCACACAAAGTAAAAAAATTTCAAATTAATTGTTTTTTTGCAGCCTCCAGAGGTAGCACGCTGGCGTGCACGACGAGACCGCCCGAATTATTTTATTTTATTTTTTTTGGGCGGTCTCGCCGCACGCCGGCGTGCTAGGTTTGGAGGCTACAATTTTTTTTTCCTCATTTCATATAGCACGCTGATGTGTTATATTTAAAGGTTGCAAATTTTTTTTAAAGTTGTTTTACTTAGCACATCGGCTTACTATGTCTGGAGGTTGAAAAAAATATTCTGAAATAATGTTTTTACTCAAAAATTGATTTTCAAATGTGTCAAAATAGCTTTTCTATTTTATAATTTACTCGGCTAGCACACCGGCATGCTAATCAAATCAGCTCCAAAAATTTATTTTTTCAATTCTTTTTTTTTAAAAAACTTCAATTTTTTGAAATAAAAAATTTGCAAGCTAGCACGCCGGCATGCTAGCTTTCACAATTTCAATAACACTTTTTTTTTTAAATTAAAAATAAAGCTATATTTATAGAGTAACAAAGTATTTTATGATGGACCTATTTAAAATTTGATGGATGGTCAAAGTTTTAAGTATGTGTCAAAGCACAATTCCTATTCTTCAAAAATGATGTAGTGGCATAAAAAGAGTAACACGGTCATGTGCTACCATTTTGTGGGATCATAGGTAGAATAAACTTGCAAAAGTCGCAAAAAATTTACTCGCAGAATGTCAAAACCCCAATTCGTGTTGCCAACACACTTGGTGTGAAGACACACCAAGTAAGTCTTTGTTATGCCCTCAATCACATAAGAAAAATAGACAATAAAGGAATAAGCAAATAGCATCCTCCAACTTAAGATTGTCAAAACAGCGTCAAATATGGGCAATAGTTGCTCCTTTACAAAGGAGACCAATGAGCCACTTCCATAGACTCAAGAGTAATAAAAAACATAATCTATCAATGGAATGAAATCTATCTTATCCATACTATTGAGCAATTACTTGGTGAGCAAGTTAAGCCAAGTCCAATATGTGCCCCTTCTAGAGATGCCTACAACCATATGCATTAAGAATCACAAGAAGGATTTTCAAAACAATAATCCATATGATGGATTGAAACTACCCTATTGAACAATGACTTGGTGAGCAAGCTAAGTCAAATCCAATATGTGCCCCTTTTAGCCTACAACCATATGCTTTAAAAATCACAAAGAGGGCCTTCAAAAAAATAGTGGGTCCCACAATAAATGAGCAAGTCATCGGCCCATAATATGCCACTATGAGCTTGACGATTTTCTAGCAACTTCTTGTGTTTTCAAGACCCTTAAGTATACACAAGGTTCACATTTATCTTGTTTAGAGAACTTATTATTGAAGGCAAAATGCTAGAAAACTTGAAAGAGCTTTTATGAACCACAACGACAATGCAAGAAACTCAAGGGTGTAATTTTTGGTGAGCTTTATGCGGCGAGCTTTTCTAGGCGAACTCTTTTGTGTTCGAAGCGAGCTTTTTCTAGTATTGCTTTTCACCCAATGGAACATACAAGTAACAACTACGGATTTCCACTGTCTTCAATACAATATGCATTGCCATGTACCTATAAATACCGCTATTTGGGATTGTGCCACACAAAGCACATATGCATATATCATGCTCCAATAGTAATTCAACCCTTAATCTTGGCCTATTCAATGTTGTGGATAAGACAAAAGACAAGGGTAGTAGGCGCAAGGGAGTTGTTACATAAGAGTTGCTTAGTTGCTGCTTACTTGATTGTAGAGAATAGTGAGGGTGGGCTTTTAAAACCAAGCCTTTTTGTGTTCAGATCGAGATTTTTCTATTTCTAAATGTAACCCATTACAAATGTTGCATTAACATTGTAAAAACCATGACATGTAAAATAACTGCCAATCGAACATTCATCGATCCAAAAGAACAACCTATCCTACTCTTTACATCTGTGTACAAGAAATGATTGTTGGCAATACAAAACAACTACGTAATAGGAAAAAAGTACATTCACTACTAGTTCGACTTGTTAACTCAAAGAATCACAAGCACCCCATAGGGTCAGCAAACATACTATTGGGCGAACTGTGTAATGGAAATAAATGAGCGGAACATTCATATGCATACAAAAAATTACTTTCCCTAGGCGGATTCAATTTTGGACCATGTCGCCAATAACTATTTTTTTCGTTTCATATCATGCCATATGATGCTTTCCACATAGGTCGCCATGGGCTTTCTCACATACACTAAGGGCAATGTACGAATTTGCCAAACACAACAAATAAAAACAAGAACTATTGTCTTCATGGGTACGTTCTCCCACGAGTGAGTGCTTGAAAGACCTCAGCTTCACTCAGACTGGCTTGATGAATAAACATGTTGCTTAGTTGATCGAATCCCGAAATCGTTAAAAAAATGAAATACATATGCTTGCAAGCCATATATGGCTTTCTTTCAAACACTCGTTTTTGGAAGTCTAGACAAATACATGAGGGATTGGCATTTATATGGACATCATAACGAATCCCTGCTTGCAGAGAAGATTTAGTCTCAATTTCAAAAATCTCATTCTATGACTGCATTACTACTTTCTCTGCCAGCACAAAAGCATTCAAGGTCAGGGCTTTCTCTATACGTGCTTGTGCCATTTTTGATACTTTTGTCGTATGCCTTGATCGTTTGTAGTCATGGGCTTTGGAGTTTGATGTGACCTCCCCTTTTTTGGGGCCAGAAACATTGGCAACATTATTCACACTAACAGACTTCACTTCCAACTGAAATCCTACAACAGTCGACATGTCCACCTTTGGTTGCACCAATCTCGTTCCTTTCTTCAGTGACAGGCCATATGCTTGGCAGTTGTTGAACTGTTTGTGACACAGTTGCTGGATTGAATGAATGCTTTGATGAGCTTCTATCAATTAAATTCTTCAATCTTGGTCCAACAGCCCAAATCTAGCTTCTAACGTAAGAGAAATCCTACCTACGGTGGCTTAAGGCCCGTGATATGGATCTGACACCACTTTTGTGGGCTACAACCAAGAGGGAAGGAACTGGAGAGGGACAAGTCATGAATGAACTTGGAAGTCGGTCTTCCTTAGTGCAATTCCATATCCTGGCTGTAGAAACCTGCATAGCAACACATTTTTACAACAAGGGAGAATACTATGTATGTCTAGCGATCAAAGCATCATACATACATAGAAAGAAAACAAGCGCGCATTTAAAAGCCAAACACTGTCGCCCCACAACTCTCTCTCCGTCTCTCTCTCTTCTCTCTCAAAGCATTCACATCACAAAAAGGAGGGAGCTCAACTCTTTGATTGAACAAATGAATCACACAATCATCACAACCATTGCCACAACTGTTGTTCCCACTGTCACCACCATTTTACTAACCACACCACTTCCATATCTGTTGGGCACTTAGTGGGTCACGCCACTAAAGTATTGTTTGGCTAGGCTTACCAAGTGGGCCTCGTCACAATACATTGTACAGTTAAAGTAATAAGTGTGAGGCACTGGCATCTTGCCCATATAAGCCCAACCCAATGAGCACATTGTTAGTTTATTTCAAGTTGTTTTCTAAAGACTTGGGCCCTAGGTGTAAATAAATAATGTATAGCCCAAAGACACAGACACAAGTTGCAATAAGGAATCTAATTGTGGCCAAAGTGGGACTCACATGATTCATGTGAGTTACTTTGTGCTAATGTTAGAACCATTAGATTGGGTTTGTGTAAGTTGAAGGGCTTGAATTAGAATCTTTTCCATTTTAGTGTAGCCAATCAGAGTGAAGGAGGCTCACCTCTCAAATCTATAAAAGGGAGCCATTTTCTTTGTATTGTATCTTCTCTTCTCTTCTAATAAAACTCAACAATGATCTTGTGCTACGAACAATACTACAATCTCCCATTCCAACCTTGCCCATCTTGGCCAACTGGGATGATCAGGCTCTGGGTTGTTGGAATGCCTTAACGTGCCTTCACTCTGGATGCACTCTCAATGGGCAACTGATTAATTCCATGACCGGAGATCAACAAGGCAACAACAAACACTACATGCTCAAATTGCTCAGACCTCGTAGTTGGAGAAAGAGAGAGATGAGAGTCGTGAGCCTAGGTCATTGCCATCCATGAGCAGCTCAAATAGGTAGATCAGGTGGCTCAGACTCATAATCAGATTGTACAACCTCTAAAGGCTGAGCTTGAAGTGGCAGAAGGTCCACTCAACGCATGTCCCAATGCTCAATTTCCAAAGGACCTTGAACCAATTCATGATAGATGTGGCCAATTCTCCAGATCTCATAGTTTTAAAAGCCTACTATAACGTTTGAGACGCTGGTAACAATTGTCAAAGTGGATACAAGATGGGATCTTTGCTTCGGAGAATACTATTTTGATCCTAATAAAGCCTTCAAACCAATGGCCATTGAAGACCACATCCCTCTAGGACCTACCACCACTTATCCACATCATCGTTCGTCAACATAGGAATGTTGGAACGATGCTATACGATGGGATTCCTAGGCAACATGCACCCTGCATTTGGCCCAATTCACTCGCATTCCTTAACACGCAGCTAATTGTGGTCCCAATGCGACAACAGATCCACACAGAGCATTGGCGTGAGAGAAATACAATTCTCCCACGAATAACATCTAGCTTACTAGCGGACTTCTTGGATATGCTAATCCTCTTACAAAATTGTCTCGCTCACAGGCAAACATATATGTTGTATATTTTTGTCTTACTGTTTTATGCATTAAGCAGAATGTATATGGTTCGCAAACTTTTTCGTATCGCGTCGAGTAACTTCCCTGATCAGAAAGAATAAACATCTATAACTAATCATGGATTACAAGAGTGGCAAATTAGCCACGTCCTAAAGTACTTTTGCTGATGTCATAATATCAGATCAAATATTTGTACCCCATGGTACTTGATTAATCTTCTTGGTCCTTTGTGGAGCACGAATGATTTGTGTCGCGAACAATTTCGTGTCGTGTGTCGCGAAATGTTCGCGAACATTTTTGCTTCGTGTGTCTTTTGTGTCAAAATTAGGGTGAAAAGCTAGCAAAGCTTTGGTAATTGAAACATTTTGTTTCTTCAGCTCTCTCTCAAAGCATGATAGCTTGATGACTCCAAGACTGCTCCTCTGTTTCTTGAACAGACCTTTGTCTAAGGCCTTTGTGAAAATTTCAGCAACCATCTCCTTCGTTCCAATGAAAGTAATCTGCAACATCTTCTTCCTGATCAGATCCCTTATCAACTGGTACTTGATTGCAATGTGTTTCATCCTTGAGTGAAACACAAGGTCTTTTGTCAAATGTATTGCAGATGTGTTGTCCATTTGCAAAACTAGATTTTCATTCCTCGATTCTCCCAATTCGTCAAGGAACTATTTGAGCCAAATGATTTCATTGGCCATCTTTATTGCTGCTACGTACTCTGCTTCGCAGGATCACTGAGCCACAAAGGTCTGTTTCTTGCTGACCCAGAGAATTGTTGCTCCTAACGTGATGGTGCATCCTCCTGAGACACTTTTGCAGTCGTCCTTGAGAGATGCCCAGCTAGCATCACTATAGGAAAGCATCTGGAACCCTGCATCACGAGAATAACACAATCCAAAATCTTTTGTTAATTGAAGATATTGCAAAATTCGTTTTGCAATCTTCTAATGAGTCGAGCCTAGATTCGTACTGAATTGGCTCATCCTGAACATGACATAAGCAATGTCAGGACATGTGTTATCTGCAAGGTACATCAGTGATCCGATCAACTTTCTGTATGGTGTCTGTTGCATCAATTCTCTTTCTTCTTCAATCTTTGGAAAATCTTCATTCGTCAAGACTGTTCCTGCAAGCATTGGAGTATTCGCTCCTTTGCAATTCAGCATCCTGAAATATTCTAAGATCTTCTGAGTATATATGGACTGAAGAAGGTACAATTTACCTCCCTCATAGTCCCTGTCAATCTGTAAGCCAAGATAACATATGGCTTCTCCCAGATCTGCAATCTCGAAATGTTTTGAGATATCATACTTCACCTCAACAATAAGCTCCTCACTCTTGCAGAGTATCAGAGTGTCGTCCACATACACAGCTACAATGATGATCTTCCCATCTGTAATTTTTACATAAACATTGGAATCAGCTATTAGCGGCTTGAATCCTAAGGATTTCAGGGCTTGATCTTTCTTTTTATACCATTGTCGCGCTGATTGCTTCAGACCGTAGATACTCCTGTGCATTCTTCATGCATAAGCAGGAAGTGAATTCGAGATGTAGTCTGGGGGTTGATCCATGTAGACTTCTTCATCTAGCTCACCATGCAAGAAGGCTGTCTTCTCGTCCATGATGTGAATCTTGAGATCATAAGCAGCTGCATATGCAAACAGTAAACATAGGGACAAATGTTTCACAATAGGAGAGAAGGTCTCTCTCTCTCTCTCTCTCTCTCTCTCTCTCTCTCTCTCTCTCTCTCTCTCTCTCTCTCTCTCTCTCTCTCTCTCTCTCTCTCTCTCTCTCTCTCTCTCTCTCTCTCTGGGTTTTCCTAGCTAGCATTGAAGCTAGATCAACTAACTTGAATAAATAGTATGTTCCAACATCCATACTTAGATAGTAAAGAAGATGGATTAGCTACTTTGAATCATTAGTACGGTCTGATCATTCTATCATCTTTAGAAATATATTAGACTAGACTCATTTTCTAGTTGACTTCAAAGTCAATCTTTGTACACATTTTCATCACATTTGCACACAAAAGGTAAAACATGGATTGGTAAAAAAAAAAGTTGACTCCATTGGACCATCATCAAAGACTATCATAACAATTAAAGAATTGTGCATCACATGAAAACATTTTATTGTCATTTTTTCGCAATCAAAAATGACAATTGCAAATTTTATGTTTATCGACAAATTTTTGTGCTATGAAAGGGTGTAATACTTTGCTGAAAATACATTGTTAAAAAGAATGAGAAGACTTCACTTGTCATGCAAGCATATATACTTCATATCTATATGGATGTTAGGGTACAACATGTGTATGCACCAACCTCAAACTAATAAGAGCCAATTGCATTAGACACTATCTAGTAGGTGAACAAAGCTCATTATAAAGGCATTAATGTGGGTGATTGAAACAAGAACGGAGCTGCTATAAGTAGTAATGCATGTGTTTTTTTTAAGCTTGTTTCATTAGACATCTAATGTGTTTTTGCATGCATTGGGGAAGGGGGGGGGGGCGATATGTGGCTCCAAAGTAATATAGAAAAAATGTATGTAGATTCAATAGCCTGGTGTAACCAATCAGCGGCTAAAAAGAGTAGAAGGATTAGTAAAAAGGATTTTGTTGAACCTCTTCATAACAAGCATTTGAAAGGATTGTACAATGCAGCATGTTGGCAACAAAGATATTTTGGATTGTATATGAAATTTTGTTAAACAAATTGATATTCATAAAGCAAGACAAAGAGTATTATATATAGCACATTATTGATGATCATTTATGCACATTGAAACTAAAAAAATTCCAAGTATTGGCAGCCAGTGGGCGCAAATGGACAATGATTGTCCATCGTTGAAAATTGGAGTGAAAAATGCTTTTTTGAATTCGCGATCTCATCAACTTCATCATCTCTGAAATCTAGGCATTCATTGTTGAAACATCATCTTAAAATTGCTACTCTGACATAGAGTCAGTGCTGAAACAAGAATCACTTATGAGCTTAGATCATAGCTAGCGCATCTCTTTTGAAGAGGAGGCGACTACATGAAGAAAACATATTCTTGTTCTCGTCATGTATTCCTCACAGCTCTTCAGTTCATACCACAAAAGAGATGTAGTTGACCGATGTAGCTCTTACTTTATCAAGATGTTGTGAGGTGGCCTTCGCTTGGCAAAGAGAGGAATATAGTGGAGAGAAGATAAGAGAGATGAGAAAAAAGTATGAAGGAGGAAAGGCTATGTTTACATAATGTATAAATAGCCTTTGGTTTCTATTATTAGGTGAGTAGAAGTTGCTTGTAGAAGAAGCCTTCTAGTAGCTTGTGGAAGAAGCTAGCATTTTTGTCCATCAGATCATAAGCATCAGATCTTGGTCATCGAATGTGAACCGTATGAAGCTTTAAGAGGTGTTTGTATAAACATAACCGCTTTCTTAACTAATTTCAAAATTTTGACCGTCAAAGCCATAAAACAATATAGTATAGGTAGAATAGGATAAAATTAGATACTATTCATGAGAGAGAGAGAGAGAGAGAGAGAGAGAGAGAGAGAGAGAGAGAGAGAGAGAGAGAGAGAGAGAGAGAGAGAGAGAGAGAGAGAGAGAGAGAGAGAGAGAGAGAGAGAGAGAGAGAGAGAGAGAGAGAGAGAGAGAGAGAGAGAGAGAGAGAGAGAGAGAGAGAGAGAGAGAGAGAGAGAGAGAGAGAGAGAGAGAGAGAGAGAGAGAGAGAGAGAGAGAGAGAGAGAGAGAGAGAGAGAGAGAGAGAGAGAGAGAGAGAGAGAGAGAGAGAGAGAGAGAGAGAGAGAGAGAGAGAGAGAGAGAGAGAGAGAGAGAGAGAGAGAGAGAGAGAGAGAGAGAGAGAGAGAGAGAGAGAGAGAGAGAGAGAGAGAGAGAGAGAGAGAGAGAGAGAGAGAGAGAGAGACCCTTTCCATGCCTCCCAAAGGATGTGGTTCTAGAGGGCAAAGAAGGGGTTTATGGATCTCCAACTGGGTAGGTATCACATGTAGTATCTGGTGTCGATGCTCTCTATAGTCTCGAGGTAGGAATTCCGATTGAGATATTTGCTATATGGATTGTAGCATCTAGAATCTTGTTAGAAGATTCGTGTATAAATTTTTATAGGCATCTTCTAACATGCCACCAGTACAAATTTAGTCACAGTTCCTTGGCACCTATGCTTGTCTTTGACATTGGTCGATGTGGGGATATGAGCCGAAATGCGGTGATGAGAGAATGTGAAGGGAGAAGGAGACGATAGGGATCTAGAAGCGACAATAAAATGAGAAAAAGAATTTGGCGACAATTTACTCAGATAGGAGGGGAAGAAACAAAGAGTATGTATAAACAAAACTATTTACAAATAACCAAAAACTAATGAAAGAGAAAAATATTGAAGAACAAGAAAAATGAAGTGACTCCGTCAATATGCTTTTTATCAGATTTATCTTTGTTTTTTTTTTCATTTTTTTTATAGAAAATAGATGGAGATGATGGATCTCTATTCGTGTATCTCATGCACTTGTTTATTTAATTTTGCACACTGGTTCCATCTTGTTGAATGCTGAATTAATATATAACGTAGATCAGCAGCGTCTGTCTACATTCTAGAGGATTTTAGGAATGATATAGCAGGCAGTGACCAGCAATCATATCTGAATTCCACACGAACTGATTTCCTTCGCGACTGTTTGCGCTTCGTTTCATTTCGTTTCTCGTTGCGTTACACAGCCTGACTGATCTTTGTTGAATTAATATCAGAGTTCGTTTCGATTTGTTTTGTTTTGTTTCGTTTCGTTACAGAGTCTGATCGATCTTTGCAAAGAAAAGGAAAATCAATATCAAAGCTCGTTCAAGTTTCACAAATTCTTCTCGAACATAAATTAGCGAACCGAATAGTTTCACGAAAGTTTCGCAAATCGTTCGAGGAGACTCCCATCAGTTCATCACCAGAATTTTACTGGAATTTCATTTTTCCGATTTGCTTCAGGAGAGAGAGGGTGTATATGAGAAACAAAAACGAAAATAGCTCGAACTCGAACAGAAAGTGTTCATGCGCCGCAGAATGAGCTATCTCACTCTTTCCCTAAGCATGACTACGCCTATCAGACATAAACAGAACGTTAGTGATAGAAATCAAGTTCGATCTGATTACGTAGCCAAACATTAAGCAACAAAACATCAGAAAAATAATTTGTCGCGAACAGCTAGACAAATTATCAGTCGCGAAAGGCGAAACTAAATATTAGTCGCGAACAGCTAGACTAATAATAATTCGCGAAGAACAGACTACTAGATTAAGCAATAAGAGAGTCAGATAGAATGTAGAAAAGCATAGCAATATTGACACAAATCTGAACGTAGAGCACACAGAGTTGTAATCAGAATAAGTAAAGCAAAATATACAGGTCAATAATGCTGGTGAGCACAAGACAATAGTGGACAAAACCGCGTGCTTCACAAAGCTAATCCAATCTGTAAAAGGTGATAAGCCTATTATTGACAATTAAAAGAATCGATGCGTGAAGGCATCTACTTCATCTCTCTCTGATAAATTTCTGATGCTGTTATTACACGCATTGAATATGCATATGATATTCAATACATATACATAATTTTACAGAAGGTACAAAGTAGATGTGCTGTCTGTGGGAGATCGTGGGTGGCTGCTGTCGTTGTCAAATCTGTTTGCACAGTTGCATGGGATGAGTGTGATAAGGCCGAGACGTCAGCCTTCGTTGAAAAGAACGTTGGTGAAGATGCGAAAAATGCGACACTCTGACAAATGCCTTGAGATTTGATTTACAGGGTGCCTTCGCTTTTCTATAAGGGCACCTATTGCATTTGTAGGATAGTGTCATCTTTTTTGCCTATCACAAACCACGTGTAAAAACATAGTATCGCGTTTTTTGTCTTTTTTGCTTGTGGAAATCTACTTGTATTTATGCAGACAGTCACGTTTTATTCGTCTGTCGTACTTTACATGTAAATATCCAGACTGTGCGACAACACAAGTAAAGTACATCAGCATGAATGGAGGCAGATTAACATAGGATGTAGGAGAGATAAATTCGACACCCTCCCTTAATCTAGATCTGTGAATGCCTTGATCTTCAGACTAAGCAATGCATGAGACTTGTTGTGTGCATTAACACTCAATGCCTTCATGAATATATCTGCAATCATGTCCTGTCGATGATTTGAATTTACAAGATGTAGATGTTATGGCATTTAATTTTTAAGTTAACAATAACCAATCATCTCCTAAAGTCAATTATAATCATATTGAGAGAACAACTTGGATTAATGGAACAATCATCATTTTCAACTCGCCAACAACAAAGAAAAGTTGACTTACAATGTTTCTTGTGAACATTTGATGCTGATTTTGAGAAAAATATGTTAGTTGACTCTGATGAGAAAATGTGTCTTCGTCTTCATCAGCTGAAACTGTTAGCTCGACTTAATTCTGTGGAGAAAAAGTTGAAGGAGTCGATATCTAATTTCAATGTGCTTACTCCTAGAGTGAAATCTAGGGTTGGCCGATAAGGCAATAGCACTATGATTATCACAGAATATAATTGTGGGGTTGTACTGATACAGACTAACGTCTGACAAAATTTTCTCAACCAAAACGCTTCTTTAATGGATTGGGAAGCAGCAATGTATTCTGCTTCAGTAGAAAAAAGAGCGATAGAGGTTTGCTTATGACTGTTCCATGAGATAGGACCACCATTGAAGAAGAATGTAAATCCAGATGTGGACTTACGATTGTCTACATCTTCTCCTCAGCTTGCATCAGAATATCCACTGAGCTGATGAAGATTGTTGTTGGATGCCAGGATTAGCCATATATTGGCTGCAATAAAGATTGTATCCTGGCTAAATAAGATTTGCTGGGTATCAGGATCATACATATTGTATGTGTTATCAAATGAAGTATATCCAATCAAGATGGTCTTGAGACCTTGGAAGTCTTCTTCCTCGCGTCTTTTGGGATCTGCGTGTAGGCAACGCATCCGAATACTGTTAGGTTCTTCACAGAAGGCTTAGAGCCCATCCACACCTCGTGGGGTGTCTTGTTTGAGAGGGCCTTGGTCGAACATCTATTCTGAACGTAAGCTGCAGTGGAGACGACTTCAGCCCAGAATCTCTTGGGTAGCGATGCATGCGTTAGCATACATTTGGCTGATTCAACCAGGGTACGGTTGTTCCTCTCGGTTAAGCCATTCGACTGAGGACTGCAAGGAGTGATGAATTGCTGCTCAATGCCTTGGCTCTGGCAGTACTTAAACTCAATAGAGATATACTCTCCACCATTGTGTGACTTTAAGGCCTCGATCGTCCTTCCAGTCTCCTTTTTTGCATGCACCTTGAAGATTTTGAAGCAATTGAAGGCTTCTGATTTTTTCTTTATAAAGTACACCATAGTCCTTTTGGAAAATTCATCAATAAAAGTTATAAAATATTTTGTATCCTTTAGCGAAGGATTTCTCATCGGGCCACAAATGTTTGAATGTAGAATGTCTAACAATCCTTTAGCAGTATGCTGATGGCTTGATCTAAATGGTCCTAGTCTGTTTACCAACTAGACAATCTTGACAGACAGGTAACTCGACTTCATCACGAGGATAGTCGAGATCAAGAACAATAGATTGTCTAGACATTTGTTGTACATCAGGATGATTCAAGTGACCAAGTCTATAACTTTTATTTGCATGAATAGAAGTACTGAGCGCCTAACTAGAGGCAGAAAAGCAATGACTTAATTTATACAAGTATCCATGCCTCTTTTCGAGTGCTAGGATCTTGCGTATCCTATCAACTACTTTGTACTGATCACATTCGAATTCTACTCTATGTCTAGATATGCGATCCTGCTTACAGAGAGCAGATTTGTAGATTAGTGTGGTACATACAAGACTTTAGAAAGTAGCTTAGATTAACATTTGCAAAGCTTAATCTTACAATACCTTCACCTTTAATAGCTTGTGTGCTATTATCTCCAAGGTGAACATATTTGTTGATACTCTAAGGTGTATAGGACTCGAAACAACCAATGAGGCTGGTCATATGCTGAGTGGCATCGGAATCCAGAAACCAAGAATTGTCGCTGGATGCTCCTTGATGGCTGGTCATGAAGGCATCATGATCCGCTTCTTGAATGGGTTGTGGAGCTTATGTAGTTGCATTTGCCACTTGATTTGACTGCCCCTTGCTATTGTTCTTTGCTTGCAGTATCCGACAATTTTGAATTTCGTGGTTGTTTCGCTTGTAGTATCTACAGAACAGCTTCTTCTTCGTCTGCAGATTTGACTGTTCCTTGTGTTGTGCTGGTTTTTGGTATTGCTTTGATTGCTTCGGGCCTTTCTTCTTCTTCTGCTTAGTCGTGCTCTTGTTGGTGTACAAAGCGTGAGAATCAGCTGAGGAACTTGAGAATTCGTTCCTCCGCGTGTCTTCCTACAACAACATTGTAATGACTCTTGAAAGAGTCAGTTTTGGATGTCTCGTGATGATCATCACCCAATTGTTGGATGAGCTTGGCAAGCTTGTAAGCAGTTGCATCACTGCGTCTTGATCGTCTATGACAGATCCGACAATGGTCATTTGCTTCACCAGGTTCTTGAATTGGTTGATGTGATTCTACAGGGAATCACCATTCGCCATCTTGAGGGAATAAAATTTCTTCCTGAGATGTAGCTTGAAAGCCATATCTCGCACTTCGTATAGTGTGCTCAAGATGTCCCAGACTTCTTTGGATGTCTGGGCCTCGGATACATGGCCAATCTGAGTATTCAAAATGTTGAGGATGATCAGCGCGAAAGCCTTTCCATCCTTCAGCTTCCATCTGGCGATTGTTGTGTCGTCTGCTTCGAGTTTCCCTTTTGCACCTGTAACAACGTCATACAATTCTTTAGCCATTAGCACTGTTTTCATCTTAAATTTCCACAAATGGTAATTGGCTCCATCAAGCTTGTCCATGATAAGACTGGCTTTCCCTTGGAAATCCATGTGGAAGATTAGTCGAGGTGATAGGAAAAACTATCAGTGACTTAAGTATGAAAATCTGGTGCAAAAATACAGAGCAAGAAGACAATTACTCTATCGGCTAGTAGAGTCTTGTTACTGTGGAAGCTTATCAGGCTACGGAGAATAGCTCTAATACCATGTTGGAGGAAGAGGGTGTATGTGAGAAACGAAAATGAAAATAGCTCGAACTCGAACATAAAGTGTTCGTGCGTAGCGGAATGAGCTATCTCACTCTTTTCCTAAGCATGACTACGCCTATCAGACACAAACAGAACATTAGTGATAGAAATCACGTTTGATTTGATTACGTAGCAAAACATTAAGCAACAAGACATCAGAAAAATAATTTGTCGCGAACAGCTAGACAAATTATCAGTCGCTAATTAGTCGCAAAAGACGAGACTAAATATCAGTCGCGAACAACTAAACTAATAATAATTCGCGAAGAACAAACTACTAGATTAAGCAATAAGAGAGTCAGACAGAATGTAGAAAAGCATAGCAATATTGACGCAAATCTAAACGCAGAACAAACAAAGTTGTAATCAGATTAAGTATAACAAAATATACAGGTCAATAATGCTGGTGAGCACAAGACAATAGCGGACGAAACCGCGTGCTTCACAAAGCTAATCCAATCTGTAAAAGGTGATAAGCCTATTACTGACAATACAAAGAATCGATGCGTGAAGGCATCTATTTCGTCTCTCTGTTTTATTCGTCTGTCTTATTTTACATGTAAATATGCAGACTGTGCAACAACACAAGTAGAATACAGTAGCATGAACAGAGGCAGATTAACATAAAATTTAGGAGAGTAAAGGAGATAAATCCAACATATTATAGCTGAAATAATCAATTCAAAAACAATGATTAACAACTTAAATATGCCTTCATCATGAACATCACTCAATGATGCTTGTACATGTTGCCAATCATCTTGTAAGTGAGCGCTACCATATGACATTAAAATTTCCATGTAAACATAAAATAGCAACAAAAATAATGGATGTCTTTTTATCAATTAGTTTTTGTCAAGCAACTGACACACACACACACACACACACACACACACACACACACACACACACAACCTGTGTATTCACATTATTATTAACTCAAGTACAAAGACAACTTGTTAAGTAGCAACTTTGGGGCTCATAAAAGATTGGCCCACCGACTAAAAAGCTAAAGATAGAAAGTTGTCGTTGAATATAGCAAGTGACCATCATAAGTTTACACGTTAATTATTGCTATTCAACCCTCTCTCTCAATAATTAACATTGTCTATCCAACTGTAAACAAACTGTTCATGGAATATGCCTCTATGTTCTTAACTCGAAGAGTAAAAGTACATCTCACAAGAGAAATACAAGCAAGACACAACACATGTCTTATAACTTGCATAGTTTTTAGAATATTGTTTCAATGTCAAGCTTTAGTCTAAAGTCTTCAAATTTGTCCCTACTTAGTGGCTTTGTAAAAATATCAGCAACTTGCATAGCAAGAGAGCAATGGATTATCTATATATTTTGAACAAAGCTTCTCGTGTGTAAAATGATACTTGACTTCTATATGCTTTGTCCTAGCATAAAATACTGGATTTTTAACTAGCTAGGTTCCACTTTGACTATCACAAAAAATGATTGCACCTTTGGCTTGCCTTACCCCAATTTCTCTTAGTACCTCTCGTAGCCAAACCGCTTCTTGTGTCAAAGAACATAAGGCTTTGTATTCAGCTTCTATAGTGGAAAATGATACAATATCCTACTTTTTACTTGACCATGAAAAATAGCCATTTCCAACATTGAAAGCATATCCAGTGGTAGATCTATTATCATCCAGACCGCCACTCTAATCAGCATCAACATAACCTCTCAACACATATACATCAAATTGTCTCGAGTAAACTAGACCAAGATCAAGCGTGCACTTCACATACCTTAGAATGCGTTTGCTGCTTTCCAATGCTCTAAGGTAGGTGATTCCATAAACTGACTTACAACACAACTACACATATGGGCCTTTTGCCACACGACCTTGCCACGTGAACTCGATACTTAACCGAAATTTTGACATTTCTCTTTTGCGTGGCTCTGCCACGCGTGGCACATCCACGTCAAATTACTCCGGGGACCCTGCCGGTGAAATCCAGGCTGGAGGCATGTGGTAGTGCCGCACAAAAAAAATTTTAAACATAATTTAAAAAAAATGATCGCCAAAGTGATTTCCGTGGTTGAGCCACGCGTGGAAGTGACACGCATGGCTGTTATTTAAACCAACTTCCACTCGAAGTGTAATTTTGGAGATTTGCCATGCGTGGCAAATTTCCAGGGAATTACAGAGAGTTACAGAGTTGGATTTTGATATTGCCACGCGTGACATGCGCTTTTTAGCTTACTAGGCCACCTGCCGCTTTGTTGCCAAATCAGAAACCAAGACAGTGTTTGTTTCAAAAATGCCTTTAGGCACACGCTCCTATCTCGACGCTCAATGCTTTTGGCATCCACCGATCACTTTCTCCATGGCAAAATACTTGCAGGTACAGTCTGAATGCCTTTCGTTTAGAGGCTATAGCCTTTTGTTTGGCCAAAAATGGCTTAAGGACATGTAAATAACGGCTTTTTAGTTTTTTGAACAATCTTGTCACTTTGACAGGGTTTCACTCTTCCAAAAATTCAAGACCCAGCTTAGTTTTCAGATTGAAAACTTTCAATAAAATTGAAGGCCTAAATACCCTTCAAAAGCCTTCCAACCCTTTCAGCTCCATCAAGGCCATTGTTTCTCATCCAATGGCTCACACTTCTTTTGATCTGGACCGTCGATCTTCAGACTCCAAGATCTGATGGTAATCCGCAAATATGAGCACCAACACATGCTCTTGAACACACTGGGCACCTTAGGCCGCTAAGTGGCTTCACCCACTGGCTGCGCGCGATCCGGGCTCTCTTCTCTCCCCTTTGCTTTGCTTTGCTGTGAAATATGGCTATGGCTTCAACCTGGGGTTTTCTGCAGCCCACTTGCTTGTGACCTAGCAACTTCTCCTATTCGTGGCCGCCCACGGTCTTTTTACAGAACCTTTTACACACCTGGGCGCCCTGCTATGTAGATTTACATCTCTGAGAAAGCTCAAGTATAGAGAGATCTCTCAGCTTTTACAACTTCAAACCCGGTTTACAACCAGCCTCTATTCTGAGCCAATTTCAACATCTTCTTAGGCTTCTTCTTGCAGTTGCACACCTCTCTGAGGTCACCCTGTTATGAGAGAGAATTTGCTTCAAACGGTTCAACAATTGGTGGAGAATTGAATGCACACCAATTGTAAGCACTCTTTCGAAAAATCTTACCTCAAATCTTCAACATCTTGAAGTTTTGATTCTAGGAAAAAAAACTCCAATACAGCAAAAGGCCTTTCCTTTGAGCAACCAAACCAGAAATCATCATTCCATTCAATAGCTAGAGTACAGTAAATCGACGTAGAATCAAATTGCAAAAGCTTCTCACAGATGAGGAGGAAACAAGGATGCTCTATCCATTCCATATTTGTTATGACTAATTCCCTCTATTTCAACTATGCTTTAAAAGCTTAACAAAAACAGGGAAATTCCATAACCAATCCATTTACATGGAACACAAATCGTAGGTTCCATAGGAGGATTTGTGTAACATAGCACAAATAAGCAGTTTGCTAGATTCAAAATTCCTAGCTATGAACTGTTCATGCACCGGGATAAATCAATTCAAAATCGATTTCTCTATGAATATAGCTAATATAATTTGAATCCTCTACCTTGAACATTATGGATTTTTGCATCATAATTCAAACTCCTTTAATATGCAGATTCAAAGCTACAAATCCCTTGATTTACACAAGCAAATCATTCCACATTTAATAGGAATTACTCAAAAAACCAAGAAATTAGAAATATGTCAAACACTAACTAGAAGCAATATTAACAAAAATCAAACTAGTGGAAGTGCACTCTACCACCATATTTGTCAACCAGGCTTCACCCTGAATTAGTGAATCAAAATCCAAACTTCTCTTAAGAAATCAGCACTCCAAATCTGAGATATGAATCCAAGTGCTTTCCAATTCCATTACATACCATATTAAAATGTCCAAAGTGTTATGCCCACTATAATTCTGCTAGGTTTCTATGTGCCCCCTCTATCTTGGAATATAGCATTGCCTAGTAGCGCACGCTTTTCTAGACTTAGTTTTTATTTTGTTGATTAAGCTTGGCAAACCTTGCAAAACTAACCGAGCTCCTGAACATGGATCTTGGAAGCTATCTAGGTTGGCAGAATCAACTTAGCTCCTACAGCTCAACCTTGGACTTTCTATACTAGCTTTGGGACTTTGGGAGAGTCACTCATTTGAGTCTTTGAGGGCATGCTTGTTGCACTTGAGTCAACTTTACAATATAATTTTAAAAACAAGACACTCACAAATAAAAATACTTTCCTCCACCTATTTTTATCTTCAATTGAAATTTAATAATACTTTCAATGTTGTTCTCCTTAATATTTCTTTCATTCATGTTTTGTTTTTGCTACTTGTTTGAAAGTAGTGTGTAATAGAAAAACAAGCTAAGAACCACTATGATCATATGCATTCATTATTGATCGAGCTACAGATCTATGGCTGAACACAATCCATATGTAGTCATGTCCCTTCATATAGTAGATGGGAAATGAGTTTACATTAAGTCAACCCAATATAGAATTTTATTTTTGGCATTGCCTTGCAAAGGCTATTATACTATGTGTTGAGGTTGGTCAATGGAGTTTGAAAAAAAGTTAATGTTAAGGAATATATGGTGGTGGTCGTCTCCATTTTTGAAGTTTGAACTTTGGTGGAAAGCTGAATTACCCAACATGAAAGTGAGCCTTCACACATGAAAAAAAGAACATAGCATGCATGCAATAAAAAAAAAAAAGCGAACAAATTAATTTGGCTATTGCATGCTTGATCTTGAAGGTGCATATTATAATAATCACATATGGAAATAGGACTTTGATGTGGGCTTGATTCCACAATGTACTAGTTTCTTGTTCTTCTTATTGTGATCTCGCATACTTAAATGAAAAAATATGACAAGTGACAAGTCTATGATGAGGTCATTTGATGATTGGCTTTTGGTTTTGGGTGGTGATCTTCAATGTCCTTGCTTTGACTATTTTTAGAAAGGGGGGGGTCCGCCCAAGAAGGGCGTCCTGGCACTACCAGAGGGGGCGCTTCTTCCTTCCCATAAATTCTGTGTCTACCTTGTTCTTTTTTTCTCTTTTTTTGCCTTCAATTTTTTTACATGCATCTTTTGGCACTTGGAAGGTGCACATCAAAAAATTTCACATAAAAAGATTTTGCCCCATAGATTCCATTCTGTGAGGCTCTTCCAATTCCTTCACAAACATGTCAAAACTGATTTTACGTGGGTAGTGTAAACGCAACTGTTGGTCTTTTTGCACCAAGTATGGTGAATGAGGAGATTTATAGTCGACTATAATACCTTTGGTTCCAATTTATAGTTTTAAGATCTACCACATGCATTTGCCATTCATGACAACTAAAAGCATGGTCATAGAACAATGCATTGCACCATAGTTTTTCGTTTTATCATGTTTCTTTTTTAGATTCTTTCCTTCAATAATAGCATGCATCATGATTGGAAGGATCTTTTACCTTTATAATATATAAAGAGTTATATGGCTAAGCTCATACCCTTTAAAGATGCAAATAAAAATGACATGATTTACTTTTTTGGCCTTGCCTTTGCAAAGGCAATACCATGTGTTGAGGTTGATCAATGAAATTTGAAAAAAATCAATGTTAAAAGATAAATGATAGCGGCCGAAACTCTTCTTTTAAGATAAATGGTGGTGACCGAGACTCCTCTTTTAAGATTTGGATTTTGATGGACGGGTGCAATTACCCAACATGAAAGTGAGTGTGCATACATGTAAAACAAAACTTAGCTTGCATGCATGAACAAAAGCAAACAAATTTATTTGGCTATTGCATGCTCAATTGTGAACATAATCACATTTATAAAAAAAAGACTTGAAAGCTTATGCATGTTTTATTCCACGATGTTCTAGTTTATTCTTCTTATTGTACTCCCGCATGCTTGAATGAAAAAAGATGACAAACGACAATATATTTTGATAATTTCTTTGACCATATATTTTTAATGTTTCTAATAATATCTTCTTTTGCAAGATGTATACAAAATGTCTTCCATATATTGGATGAAAAGTTAATCAACTCTTCAGAGATAAAGTTACCCAATTGATGAATGGTGACGATTATTTAAAATTGTAAATATTGAAAAATAAATATCTTGAGAATTGATCATGATTATTGTGAATATGATCGTGAATACTAAAACATTCTGAATACTAATCGTAATTATTGTGAATATTGATCGCAGATATTCTTGAATCCTTGCCAAATCCAAAATGACATATTTCATGATCAAAATATGAAATCTATTGTAAAAAATTCTCATCAAATGAAGATCACCTATTTATTGGCAAAATCATTTCATACACAATTCTTAGTCTTTTTAAATCCCAATATGCAATCTTAGTTTTACAATTGTAAAAAAATTTAACTAGTTTTGTGGTAGTGATTTCAACAGCATAGCCTCTTGCAGCTTAAAATGTTAAAAAAACGAATGAATCTCATGATATCACAATCATGAAAAAACCTAGTGCATTTGACTGAATCTCAAAGAAAAGAGAAAAATTTACTAGATGTTTTTTTTTTTTCAATCCCACAATTTCACCGTTATGGCAAGGCATAGACCACAACCTTGTGTTAAATAGAGTGCATGTGCTTTAAACGAAATATTTCGGAGTTCTTATGCATAAGTTCCTAGAATGACAAGTGTCAAGTTTTCCTCCCTCGCTACTTGCAAAAAGTTGAATGAAATCACAGTCGTAAGTTGAGCCTAGCATATTGATTAAGAGATTGAAGGAAGTGGTGAAGTGGAGGCAAGAGTAGAACTAGTGACCCAATGATGGAAGTTGAGAAAGTAGGCTGAAGGGTATGCATAGCTGATGAGAGAATTTTCTTGCCTCTCCTAAATTCAGAATAGTCACCAAATCCAAGTAGTCTTACAAATCGTCGGGAGATATGTTCTCTTTCTGATGTTGGATCCAGAATAGTTTCCAGTCAATGTCCATATGGATTGCTGAAGACAAAACTTTGCTACAGCAAGTCATGTCTGTTATTCTCTCAAGCTAAACATGTCAAGCTCCGGATGATATAACTCCAATTGCATTGCTGCATGCTGAGAACAATAATAGCAGCTCAATCAAGGCCTGCTTTGGACTGACCAGTAAAATTTGCAATTTTAGGTTTTGGGCTGTGGGCACTGCCACCACAGCAGAAAAAATATGTCTTGTACATGCAAAAGCTATTACAATATAGATCATGCTTTGAATAGAGCATTAAGTATCCAAACAACACCTGGGTGGGCAGGATAAAAAATTGCATATTCATTCAGGTAAAGCTTACTGAGAACTGATGCCTTTCAATCCTGGTGAATGTAGACGAGAAAGCCATGGAAAGTGTTCTCTACTCCACCCACTATTTGAGTATCCATAAAAGCATTTCATTCCAAGTATCTATTGGTCCTGGAAGACACCAGTGCAAACAATCATTTTGCACATGGCCAGATTTGCCATTGGAGAAGGGAAATGGATACCGATAAGGCCCTGGATGACCATCAGGCCGCATCAATGCACTGTAAGTTATGTCTAGCAGTTTCAATTTTGGTGCGTGAGCAGGTTCGTTTGCAGAGACATTGTTGAGAACTTTTAGCTGACTGTCTCGCATTAGGGCGTTAATTCCATCCATACTATGATTCATGAAAGGTACAGTCCGCAAGCAAGTTCCCCCAGTAGACCATGTACCATTCTCAAAATGATCTGGTGATATAGTCCGCAGGATGGTCGTGCCCTTATATTGGGGTGTTGAGATAATATTCTTGTAGACTGAATGTAATGCAGCCTCATAGGCAAAGAAAAACCCGACTTGACTGATGTTCATACCAGGACAGTAATGGCAACCTACAATTTCACCACCTATGATATAAACTCCTGGCTTGAAGTACCATTGCCCTGAAGATAAGACCACATAGTCATATTGAGGTAAAGAACTCACCCACGCATCATCAACAACATCCAGGAACAGCTTTGTGACACCTTCAGGTACATTCTTGTATGCGTCTTCTGTTTTCTTAACAAGATAAGGTGACCATAGTATTGCCAAAGTGAAGTTGTAAGAAGGAAAATTCCATGTCAAGAATTTGTCCTCAGCATCGCGGTACAGATTTTGAGGAGATTCAATCTGCAATCAGAGAAACAGGTTACGTAGCAGACTTGAATCTCTGCTATATCTCATCATCTGGGTTGAAAACTATAAACTAGCAGCTCAGGATTTCAAGCACCACGTCACAGAAAAATAAAGTTTTATAACAGCAAAAGTTTGCTACTTGGCTCAGAATCCTTTAGAAAATTTCCACGAGAAGTGTGTTCAAAGTACTGACAAAGGAAAAGTTAAGGCCTTTCATTGTTGACAGTAAAATGCTACAAAACTGCTATCAAATGGAAGATTTCGCCAGCAATATATGAAAGGATTTGCTCAGCATTTTCTGTGTTCTTGCAGAGGTGGAGAATAAAACAGAAATTACAGTCCATATGAATCAAAGAAGAATGTGTTCACAGGCGCCTCACATTCTTGGTTCGGTCAATATACAACATTCAGCAATTGTTGTCTTGAGGTCAACATCTCTCTCAGAGAGGCTCTGGGCCAATGGTCAAGATCATTTCAGAAGTTACACAAACCAGTTAGAGCAAAAATTAACTAAAAATAATGAATAAAACCACCAATCAAGGTGTCGGAAAGCTATTTGCTAAAGTGAAAGTTCAAGCAAAATTTTATTGTGCAATTAGTTGTAAGGAAAATTTCAAAAAGTAGTGGTAAGATTATCTACTCAACTAAGCAATTTTTGTACACGTAATAAGAAAATCTTTTTGTTTATGAAAGGGATTAAAAATTTATGATTTCCCACTTGGACAGTTTAAGAAGCAGATAAATTTACTTAAGAAGACTTTTCCATGAAAAAAAATTTGTATTCTGATTCAAAATTTTTGAAGAAAACCGTATGAAAAGATAAAGCACGCTACATCTACTTCATCAATTCCTTGTTGCTCAAAAAAGCCATATAGAACACCATCCAACTTTTATTAAGTATGCATATCACAATAACCTTGCGAGTCAGAGCTTCAAGAACTTTGAGCCACAAGTCCCCCATCGCCGTGGAGCTTGAGCTTAACAATTCTCGGAGGTTGCTACAAGAACATTAAGTAGCTCAACAAGATATGAGTGCATTAGATGAAAAATCCTGGAGGTGTAAAGCTCACACATACAGCTGAACAATAGGCCCAATGAGTACCAACTTTGGCCAGCCACATTTGTTGGTTTGTTGTGGTTCAACATGGTTTCGTATGATTTCATTTCAAATATATATGTATACACACACACACACACATATATACATACATATTGCTGGAAATCCTACGAAGAAGCTCATAGGTCTTTTGTATTCCTGGGTGTCCCGCACTAGGGCTTTTCATGACATTCATATAATACTTGGCGCCCAAAATCCTCTAAGTCGGGAACACAAATTTTGTTTCTGTACGTAGATACTCATCTTGAATGAAATATTGTTTCCATTTGAATCCTCGAGAACTAGATCCCCCAACCGTAATGGTATGATTGGGGTCTACAGACTCAGAATCCTCAATGCAATCTGGCATATGCTTGGACCCTTATCCTCAATGAAACCTGTCGTATATTTCGATGAACCCCAAGCCTAGGAACTGGTTCAGAAGTCTATACATCTCTGTTCTGGACCGTTTTCCAGACTATGGAGAAATACCAATCACTCATGCATTTCCCCCTCAAGGACTTAAGTAACTCATTACAAATCTGAGTAAAACTAAACTCGTCTACCATTGGCATTTTGCTAAGAGCATCTGCCACTATATTGAATTTTCCCTGATCAGGATCTCGAAACTAGCACCATACAAATAGTGCCGCCAAGTCTTAAGGACATGAATTATTGAACAGAGCTCCTTCTCGTAAGTGATGTATCTAGTCTAAGCAAGTTCGAGCTTCTTACTTTTGAACGTTATTGGTCGTCCATTTTGGTTCAACACCGCACCTACTGCAAAGCCACTAGCATATGTTTCGACCACAAAAGGTTGATTTGGGTCTACAACTTTTAGTATTGGTGTTGTAACCAATGTTGTTTTGAGAACATCAAAACTCTCCTGTTGTCTGGCCCCAAGGCGAACTCCTATCCCTTTCCCTTAAGAAGATTTGTCATGGGAACCGCTATCTGAGCATAATCGTCTATAGTATCCCGAAAGGCCAAGAAAAACCTGAACTTCTGAAATACTGCTTGGTCTAGGCCAGCTGAAAATGGCTTTGACCTTATTTGGATCCATTTCATCTTTCGAGATAATATGGCCCAAATATACCACTTCTTCAGTAAAACACTCACATTTAGGTTTCTTTGCTAATAGCTTATGCTTTTTGAGCAAACAGAACACCTTTCTGAGGTGAGCCAAATGCTCTTTTTTCGTTCTTTTGTAAACTAAAATATCATCTAGAAAAACAACCACAAATTTCCCTAAATATGGCCGAAGAACATTGTTCATCAAAATCATAAAAGTTGTCAGAGCGTCGGTGAGCCCAAACGGCATTGCCTTAAACTCATATTAACCGTGACAAGTTTTGAAAGCTGTTTTTGGAACATCTTCTGCCTTAATACAGACTTGATGATACCCCGAACATAGATCTATTTTACTAAAATATCTGGCCCCGTCGAGCTGATCAAACAGCTCGTCTTTATTCTTAATTGTGACCTTATTTAATGCTCTGTAGTCTACACATAAATGCATTGACCGTTCTCTCTTTTTAACTAAGAGGACAGGTGATGCCCAAGGGGAAGAATGCTGAACATCTGATCAGATGGAAGCAATGCGCTGGTCCTCCTCCCTTTTGACTACAAAATTGCCTGCTCTGAAATGGTGCGTTGGTCCTCCCTTCTGACTGCAAAACCGCTTGCTCGGATACCAGTGTTAGGAACAACATAACCACAAGGAAGGCAAAGTTAGTCTAATCTACCCAGCCAATGCACTCCCTGATAGAATGTCCCTCCTAGCCCAGTGTGGGTTTGCATGCAGTAAGTGGCAGTTGGTAGACACTCACTGATCATGCTGCATGCATGGGGTTACTAATGCATGAGGAGTCCCAGTCCACTGCTAAAGGACTGCATGGCTCCTCACTGTCATGCATGTCTCTGCATGGGCGGGCATTATTGGCCCTCATACCTACTACATGGGTGGGCATTATTGGCCCTCATACCTACTGCATGGTATGCATGCATCTTGCTGACTCACACTAATCTGACTCATGCATGTTGTCTAATTAGTTCTTTCCGTCTGATTAGTTCTTTCAGTCTTGATTGGAGGGCTAGGCCTACCTTTTCGACTTTTCACTCCCTTTAAAACATTATAAAGAGGGGCATCAATCTTCGAATATTCCTCAATAAACTTTTGGAGGAACACAACAAATTTTCAAAATGACTTGAGTTCACATACGGTTTCAACAATGGGCCATCCAACTACCATCTTACCTTTTCATCGTCAATTTTGATCCCATCCATGGTAATCTTATGACCAAGGCAAAGAAGTTCTTTCTTTAAGAGTTTACACTTAGATTCTTTTTGCAAAAAGCTTCTCTTGTCTTATAATCCTTGAGACGAGAAGCTTTACATGCTCTTTAGTGGTCTAATATAGACCAAAATGTCATCTAGAAACACCACAACAAATCTTCCCAAAAAAGGACAAAAGAAATCGTTCATCATCTGTTGGGAAGTAGTTAGAGCATTGTCAAACCAAAAGGTAAAACTAAGAACTCGTAATGGTCAAACCATGCTCTGAAATTGGTCTCCAGATGTATCCGTATTTGATGATATCTTGTTCAAAGGTCAATTTTCGTGAAGAATTTTGCTCCACTTAATCGATCTATGAGATCATCCATTCTAGGGAGCGGGTATTTATTTTTAACGATAACTTTATTTAGGCCTTTCTAATCCATGCACAACCGAAACCACCCATCTTTCTTATTCTTGAGAAGGACGGGCACTCCCCATGGTGATTTACTTTGCCTACTATGCCCCATCCTAAGATGATCGTCAACTTGCCTAGCCACTTCCCCCTGTTCCTTATGATTAAACCTATACGGTTGTCGAAAAATGGGGTGGCTATCGAGCACAAATTCTATTTGATGGTCCACACACCAAGCAAGTGGTAAACCATACGGCAACTACTTAGGAAAAACGTCAATAAATTCCTATTTTAAAGCTTGCATTATCTATTGCTCTTGATGGAAATTTCCAGTGTTACAATCATAAAACACAATTACATCAAGCTTACCTAACGTATCAAATTTATCAAAAAACCACTCATATCCTAGAATGATAATTGTGCGATCAGGTGCATGACATGGACAGTGCGATTAGGTGCATGACATGGACTGTGAGCCACTTAGCATAGTCCTACATCCGAAGCTCCAAATCGGGGACCTTAACATCCCATATCTCTGTGTCAGCACCTGAAGCTTTTACACAAGTCGAGAGAGTTAACGGGACAAAAAGAAAGTCTACAATGAGAGTAATACAAAGTTGAAAAATGGAGATACATCATGAAGTTATCCCAGCCTACTAGCATCAACAGAAAATTGCAAAGCCTAAGAAGAAAGGTAGATGAGAGGTGGTAAGATGAAACAAAGTCATTGAACATTCGAGGTAGATGTTCATTGTTGTGTGGTGGTAGAAGGAAAACCAGTGTTTTGTATGCACACTTAAACAAAGGTGTCATGCATGGAAAGAGAGGGGTGGGGGGCCAAAATTGGTAGTAATTGAATATGAAGATGTTTCTTTCTTTCGAGATAAGGACAATCTGCCACAGAACCAAAAACCATTCCAAGATCTACGTGCCCAAGTCAGAAAGAAAATTAAACACTAAGGAGATTTTTCCAACCATCCACCTTCCAAACCCAATTGTACTTCATTGGCCAAGGAGAATTCTTCGATCTTGTTTCTTTACAAATTCAATTTTTTGCTTCATTTTAACTTTATATTTTTGTACTACTTAGTGAAAATTGACGAATAGGAGATTTTTCCCACCATCCACCTTCCAAACCCAACTATACTTTATTGGCCAAGGAGAATTCTTCGATCTTGTTTCTTTACAAATTCACTTTTTTGTTTCACTTTAACTTTATATATTAGTACTACTTTTGAAACAAGAATTTGAACTAAAACGTGGGGTAAAGAAAATAAAAAGCCTCACATTTGTAATTGGATTATAACTACAAAACAATGCTTGTGGTAATAAAGGTGTGAAGCAGAGGACGACAAAGAGAATGAAGAGTGAAGAGTGAAAAGAAAGAGAGGAAGAGCCAAAGGTTACCAAGCATGCAAAGAAATGAAGATAGACATTCACCAAAAACTAAACATTTTGCTTGTAAAACCATCATTAACAAGCTTCATTGAATGCATGAGAGAGAGAGAGAGAGAGAGAGAGAGAGAGAGAGAGAGAGAGAGAGAGAGAGAGAGAGAGAGAGAGAGAGAGAGAGAGAGATCTATGTTAGAAGCTTCTTCATTTCAATCTTAAAAGCTTTTAAACAAAAGGCAAATGTCAAAAAAATCTCATTTGCTTATACGTGTAGGTTTGATGCTGAAGCAAAAGCCTGTAATGGCATATCAATAACACAAAGTAGCAGAGGCGTTGTTGGACACGCAGTGCCAACATGTGCACATGCTCATTTGGAAAATCTAGCTATTAGCAATGCTCCATCTATATATTTAGACATTCTGTTTCACAATACTTCAAACAGACCTTGATAGGGAATTCAAAATCAAGTAAATACCTGTGAAAGAGCACAAATAAGTGACTGCATGTGATTGCGAGCAATGCTATCACCAGCAAAAGCCATCGTCTTGTGGGTCATCATATTCAGAAACAAACGACCATCGAAAGGGGGAAGATCGCACTCTACTGGTTTCCATCTCCAATTCATGTAGCCAAGATCAGGCCTTCCATTTTTAAGACAGTTTTGATGTTCCTGGATAAATGCACAAGATGCATTTGTGTAAAGAGGACCCTTCAGATCAATTACCCATTCGCCTTTGGAAATATTACACGTTCCTGAAAAAATTGGACTTTTAGATGTCATGCACGTATTGTCAGTGGACTTTAAATGTTATGCATGTATTGCCAGCAAAGAATCAGGGTGAAAATAGTCACTCTCAATGCATAAAAATTTGAAGGTGAGGACAGTATGTTTACAATGGTGAAGGTGACCTTTCTCTATTATATGCTTCTATGGCAGAACTATGCAAAACTGTTCAGGCCAATCTTCGTATTCAGATTCCCTAATTTATGTGCAGTTTATGTAATATGCACCAATGATTTGTTGTTTTTCATGAAGGATAACAAATCAAAGAACTTGGTCAATTTATGGCAGGAAGCATAGTAATACTCAAAATAGTATGATAGACGTACAAGGAAACTTTGTGGATTGTCGAAGTCCAAATTTACAAGAAGTGTCTTTGGCATTGCAATGTCTCCAATATTTTGTCATGTAATTTTTCCAGTTTTCAGTGAGTGGCACACGTACCTTTAGTAAGAAGCATGTTCATTCTTTGGTATCTCAAAAGAGATTAAACACGAAATAACCATCATCAGGTTGAAACTAACAGAATTACTTTATTTCACTGGGAGCACTGATGACACTACCCACCAATTTTCTGTCTAGGAACTTTCAAAAATTGTCAGACTCAATAAGTAGCTAAAGGTTTAGGTTTTGCAATATTTTGCCACAGGGATCAATGCCTCTATAATGAATTGATCAAAGCATTAAGTTCTCAGGCAAATGTTCTTGCACTTTTTACTGCCTCCATTGCATCAGGATAATGTTCTTGCTCTTTTTACTGTCTCCACTGCATCAATGGAGGACAACCTCTACTTATATCTCTAGCATGTACGGATCCAATATGGAGCTATTATGAGGAGTTTATGCATTAGAAATCAAGCTACAAAATGCTTATCCACTACAAAAATGAAAAGAGAGTTATCTTTTCCTAGTTATTTCTTCTTCATCTCTTTCCTTTTTCTTCTGTTACTTCTTTTTGCTCTTCTTCATACTCCAGCCAAAAAGCAAAAGATACTATAAACTCCAAAAGCTCAACCACACAACCTTAGCTAACACTGCTCATAAGCTTCTCCTCCACCTATCAAGCAAGGTTCATATCACAAGTATTGTGAGTTAGGGCAGAGCTTCGAGAACATTTACGGTGAAAAGCATGGAAAGGGAGCAAAAACATACACAAAGGAGAAGATAAGAGGATCCACAAAATCCTTGCAAATGAGAAATTGGGAAGCCAAGATACAAAGAATTTATCCCTCATATAGGATCAGAGGACTCGTCTAGCTGGCACATCCTCATTATGGCATACCTCATTGATCCATATTAACGTTATCCATTGTCAAATGTATTGGACATCAAGTGCTTTCAGTGCAATGCTCTTTGGCAGGCAGGTCTATATTGTTCTCTAAATCAAGCCAACTTTGCCATATTGTCACCTTACAAATAGAGATACAAAGTGCCCACATCAGTCTATTCTGCCCTCTACAATACAAAGCACACCTCACGGTACAAGTCCTCATAACTGAGTCAGCGTGATCATTCCTCAACATGTTGTGCAATTTTACCCCCTGGGCCCTTGCTTGGAAGTAGTTTGCAACATCTAAAAGGCACCACTGTAATTTTCGAGGTCAAAAGTGGAAACATTTTATTGTCAGCTACACATGTTATTCTCACAATGATCATACAAAACGAAGGGTAAAAATTGCATTGAATTATGTGAAGAAACTTTTCACCAGTCCCCTCAGCTAGTACAGACAGACTGCTCAAATTGATTTGGATGGACGCGTGAAGGTAAGAGATTTTTTAAATCCACCACAAGGGAGCCAGAAAAAAATATCTGAGGTTTCAAAATAATTTGCAATGCAACAAGTCCCAGAATCAAAATTTTAGTTTTTTTGTCAAAACCCTTTTAAACTGTGAATTCTTCAGAGAGTTTTTCAAACGTAGTAACGTTTGCTGGCAAACAGCATAAATGTATTAAAATATGCCCTTTGGTATTATCAAGCCATGAGATCTTAGAGAATAGAACTTGGGTGGGCGAGCCCAACTCAAGCCCTATACACCAACTCACCACATGTGGGAAGATAAATGTATTGAAACATAGCAGGGTTCATAAATTCTGTGTAAACACTCGTCAAAAGGTTTCTCAGCTCCAAAATGTTATCAAAATTTTAAAATGAATATCATCCGAACTACATTTAGCCATTAAAAGCCATTAGAAGTGACAACAGACTCTTGTCTCCAAATCAGAGGCACACGTTTTGAGTTGGTAAATTATTGTTGTCAATTTGTAAGTTTGATATAAAAGAATAAAAGAGACAAGTTTTATGAAAATGACTGAGAATGTGCAGTCATATGACTGCGATCCTGGGCAAGGGTTTTGGGGGCTGGTGGGGTGATTTTATTTTGGAGGTATCCATCAGTGTCACTGTGGTACATTTCGATGGAGTCGGCTTTATTTTAATTTCCCCTTTTTGCAAAGGCAAGAATGCTCAAAAGGTCAAAGTACGTTTCACGGGATTAGTGAAATCTCTGGTAAAGACCTGGAATGCCCACATCAGATTTGAGAGCATAGAACAATTTGCCTTCAAAAGGGTGAAACAAGGCTGTGAATCACAAGCCAAGACTGTCTCATCCGGCATGTCTATGAAGTTTATTAAGGCTCATAAGCAATCGAAACAGAGTTACGACTCAAGTGTCGTTTCTGTATGCCTGTGAAACATTGTATGTGTAGCTGATCCATAGCTATACTCGTTTGAAAATGTTGCAGAGCTTTTCGTTCAGAAAAAAAACAGCAGAGGTGGACGTGATGCAGCTTATAAACGCTAATCTCTCTCTCTCTCTCTCTCTCTCTCTCTCTCTCTCTCTCTCTCTCTCTCTCTCTCTCTCTCTCTCTCTCTCTCTCTCTCGCACATAGTTTCAACCAAAACACTTCTCAAAGGCTGGCAAACAAGGAGGTCGAAAGATGGTACACAAGAGAACAGTTCTAAGCAGCAGAACCTGTTGTGAGCTCACCAGACTCAGGAAATTTTCTGTAAGCCTCAGGAGATAATGATGCCGGATGCAGTCCATCAACGTTGGAAGGATCGACAGCTTGCTGCGAGAGGCGAAACGGCGGATCGCTCGAGAAATATAGCTGAACAATCAGCAGTGTAATCATCAACAGTGGAATGTATACGCATGAGGAGTTTTTCTGTGGCAGTGGCGCAATCGTACCCGACATCTCTGAAGCTGTAGGTGATTTCATTTTCTTCAAGGTTTGCAGAGCTTCAAGCTAATCCACGTGAAATATGAAGTAATGCATACAAATTCACACGAGTCGTTGTTCAAAACCAAATTTCAACTCAAGTATCTAGCTACCTTCGCCTATGATGTAAATGAACATATCACTTCCTTTTCATCAAAGCATCTGAATCTTCGTGGAAAGATCAGATCTGTGCATAAACTTCCATGCCGTTTATCGCCCGTCGTCTTGCAAAGCTACAATCACCAGCCAGAGGGATTAACTTGAATACTCCTCCAGCATTTTGAAACTTGATACATCTTTCGAAAGTGCAGCGACGTACGCTGTAACTTTGTAACTTGCATCAGGATCGGAAGTGGACCCATCTGAGTTCTTCCGTACTATCCTTTCTCACGAAAATTTTCGTCCTCGCCGGCATAGACGTCTACCCGTACGCACTAGCGAGCAAAATCGAGGTTCTTACGCAAGCCATCAAACAGGCTTTAAGGTTTAACCCCGTCTCGCATCTTCCTCAATTGCATAGCTTCTACCCTTCTAGGCTTCTTCCTTTTCATATCACAAAGCATATTTAGTAGTACTTTCAAACCATTTTCGTTCTTCAGAAGATCAACTACAGTGCCATTTCTATCTCCGTACAACAATGCCTGCAAGATCCTGCACTAATCACGCATTATACATACTACTACAAGTCTATAAGTTATAGCTACGCGGCGCCATGGCTTGCTGATCGTCGGCAGCTTGGATCGAACATTGGCTTCAGCAAATCTGAGAGTTCATCCCCAGCTACTTTTGTGCTGTGTGGCTTTGGATCTGTCCACGCTAGTAGCTACTATAACTCTAACTCTGTAGTTTCTCAGTTTTTAGTACTAACAACAGATAAAATGCCGAAGGCTAAACTCAATTACTCGTGTGTTGCCGGGGCCTGTCACATATACTATTGTGTAGCCTCTGAGCATCTCTGCCACAGACCAGTGAGGCTGCTGGGCAGTGTAGAGACTTAGTCAGGTCACCAAAAAAGGGTAAATTTTTAGTGGCAATTTGTTGGAATGTCATTTCACTGTATCATGGGTTGTGGGTTGTTTGAGACTAGCTTGCATGCTAAGCACATTGGATTATAATTCATGATCTTTGCACTGTTTCTCTTAAACACATTGCATATAACTTAATTACCTTGCATGCTAAGCACATTTGAAGATAATTCATGATCTATGCATTGTTGATCTCAATTCCTCATAAACTCGTTGCATATACTTTTTGCAATTCAGGACAAATTATTAATACTGGTTTTTGACCCATGATCAATAGGATTCCCAGACCTCAACTATTTTTTCTTTTTAGCTTTGTGTGCTTTATTGCATATTTTTATACAAAGTTGAAATTAGAATGCGAAATGAATCTATATATACTAAAATCAATTGTAATCTCATTTTTAACTTTTTAATGAAGAAATGGTGATGGCTACCACAACATAATCTGTAGAAATGAGTTTACATGCATCTTTTGGTTGCCGAAACGTGCACATAAAAAAATTTATCGTTTTATTACATGCACCTTCCGCCAGAAGGTGCGTGTTAAAAAAAAATTAAAACTAAAAAAAAGTGAAAAAAATTGTGTCTCGTGGGTGGAACGCCCTCGGAGGCCCCCCGATATGTCAAGATGATTAAAAATATATAGACATTTCACCATACCTCTATTGATTTATCCCCATGCCTCAATCTTAAATTAATCGTACTTTAAATTATGATATTTTGTGTTACCTAACTCTTTTAAGATGAATGTGTCACAATTTGTGAATCTCTCACTCTAACATCCTATCTCAATGTTCTAGAGATCTCTCTTTATAACATGTTAGAAAAAAAAATTCACCATAAGTTTTAGGGTTCTAAAACCCCAAAAAGTGAGATGGCCCAGTCACATTTGCCAAATCCTCTTCTCTTCATCACGAGGACATTCTATAACTCTTCGTCACAATCCAACACAACAAAGCTTCAAAAAGAGAGAAAATACAATGGCCATCGAGCTGCCATGGAGAAAGCTGAGATGCCATGCGCTTCTCCCATGCCCAAAGATATGTCCTTCGTTGCCCACCTCCTATGAAACATTGGGCCATCTTAGTGCAATAGTAAAGCCTTGCATGTCCTTTTGGGTTATTTTAATCAATGAATAATGACAAGCTCACCATTCTAAAGTTAATTTTGAGTCACCCTTACTTTTAACATTTGCATATTTTTATTAACAAAATGTGCAAAAACAAGAGCCATAAATTTTGAATTTACAAAACACATAAACTAATTTTTGGGCGCTAATTTCATCCGTAAATCTTTTTTTAGATTTGAGAGTTTTATGTACTATGAAATGTGTTAGGCAAAATCCATTCTCTTTAGTGAGGATCTTGCCCATGAATTTTGGTGAGCACTGGTGGTAAGGCGAGTTGAGATTTAAGGGCAAGTAGAATGGGCCCTTGCTTGGCGGTCCATCGCCATACGATTTAGAGTGATTATTTAAGCAACCATTCTGGTTGTAAACCAACTTAAAAGCACCTTATGCAAGCAATTTCAAGTGTGAAGTGGCTTGAAGGCACTTGTTGGGCAGCTCATGTGAACTTTGGGCAATTCTTGCCATGTAATCATCCTCATTTAACGCAAGAAAGCCACTCGAGACCATAATGTATTTGGAAATGGACTCTATGAGACCTTTACATGTGGTAAGGATTATTTCAAAAGTTGACATGTGCCTCATGTCACTCTTAAAATAATTCTGGCCACATGTAACACTCATTAAAAACATCATTCCTTGTATAAAGGCCAAGACAAAAAAATTATGAAGGCAAGGAATGAGGTCACCCTTCGAGGCCCTTTCACCTCGAGGTCCTTTGGCCAAGGGCATTAATGTGAAAAGAAAGGGCCAAGGAGGCTAATCTTTCCCAAGATTAAATTTTCTTTTTTCTTTTGAAAATAGAAAATTACAAAGAAAAGTGAAAGTAAGGGCAAATTTTGTCGAAAGTTCAGTGTGATTAAATAATATTAAAAAATGTTGCACACATTCAATTCCGCTTGAGAAGGCCACTAAGTTTCCTTCAAAAAACATTAAAAATTGATTTTAGGTGATGAAACCATCTATGGAATCAATCAAAATTCATATAACCTTTAAAGGTCTTTATGGGCAAGTAAATTTTAGATCCTAAAATCAGTTTTTTTCTACGAAGAAAAGGGAGACGTCTGCCTGAGCAGAATCCATGCGACTCCCTTTTATGCTCAAAAAAATTTACATGCACCTTTCATATGCGCGAAAGTGCATATAAATTTCTGTTACCTTTTCTTAAGTGCAATTTTCGTTCGGAAGGTACATGTAAAATTATGACTAATAAAAGGATTTAAAAAATGTTTTTCCACCCAGGAAGGTCCTCCTTGACCGTTTTGCACCTCGGGCTACTCCACCCTTTTTCGGCAAAACGGTTTGGGAGGGCAAACCGCCCAAATAACTTTTCCTTTTAGATGCAGATGAATTCGTATAAGTAATGCCAAGTGCTAAGGTTTTGTGTGTATTTTGGAGGCCACCTTTCTCTCTCCCCCGACATCTGTCAGTGTATCTCCAAAATGTGCATTCTTTCTCCAAAATGTGTATTCTCTTTCCACCTTCTCACCTGGCATTACGTCGTGAAAGTCCCGAGGTCTTTTGCAAGGTCCCTCCATGCACATAAGGCTCTTGGACGGGCTTCCACCATACTAAACTTTCCCTTGGTATTTGGTCTTTATGCAAGGCACAAAAGACTCTCAAGAGTGCCTTCCACCATACGTAATGCCTTGTGCTCATGTGTCCTTGTTATTTTGGGACCAATTCCATGAGCATAATGTCCATCCAATTTTCTCTCTCCAAGGAATCTATCATTCTTTCTCCTCTTTTCGATGGAATTCACTTTCTTTCTTCTCTCTTCGGTGAAATGCACGTTCTCTCTCCTCTCTCCGGTGGAATGTGCATGTGCTATGTGGTAGCCCGTCATTGGCTGTCCACATCCACATTCCACCACAAACGTAAAAAAATTTGCTAGAAAAAAAATGACAAAAAGTTGAAAAAAAAAAAAAAAAACTGGTCCACGTGTACGGCCGTACCGTACGGCCAAGAAAGGAAAAAAAAAAAAAAAAAAAAAAAAAACCTTCGCACAATCGCATTACGTAGGAGAAGGCCCGAAGCCCTCGGGCCTTCCTTGCTGGTCGGAGCCTGCCCTCGGACAAGGGTACTCCCAACCCTCCCAAACAACAAAACTTTCCGTCTGTATTTGATCTTTTTATTTTGGTGCAAATTATTTTAGCAAAAATTTTACAATATTATTTTTCCTCTCGTCTTCCGTTAAGGATGTAGGTTGGATTGAAACGAAATGAAGAGCATTTGCGCTGGAGTCTGGACCCATTCTCTGCTGGCCTTATCTTGTTCTGCGTTGTGCACACTGCACAGTGCAACCTGCTGTGCCACATGGGCGACATGCCATCGGTAAGTGTGTCACATTAGGAACGATGGGGATCGTAGAATGATGGATGATGGAGCCCTTTCTTAACCGTATTAAATACTGCAAAATCTTCAAAGGTAAGATAGTATACATGAATGGATCACGTCACCCACAAATAAATTCTGTGCATGATTCTATCGTTCTATAGATTGAATTCGTTAATTGTGACTCCTAATACATTTAAAAAGAGTCGCTGGCCGCTATGGAAGCAGTAACTACCTTCCTAAATCCTGATCCTGTCCCTGTCCCTGCAGTTGCTGGAGCCCCGCAAGTTGCAACAATCCTCAATGCTCATCCAGCGAAGCGCCCAAGCTCACAAAAGTGCGGACAGGTGCCATTTTCTACGACTCTACAACAGTACAACTGCACTATATCGTCGGACATCCTGTAATGTGCATTGTGATCTGACATGTCACTCACCCACATCGCCCAACTCCAGCAATCTGCCTCCTTTCCCCAAGCGTAGTGCCAGTGCGATGCACGTAGACTTTGTTACTAGTTAGGTGGGGTAGGGCCGCAAAGGTGGTTACCCAATCACCACCCACTAAAGTGAGATTTTCTTGTTAGCTTTCTCTAACCAAACTTAGAAAGGAGATGAGAAGAGGGTGTGGGACCTACGCTTGATGCTTTCATGAAACTTATTTGATGTAGGAGCGTATGCTTAAAGTTGACCCATGTTGCACAAAGGTAGCCACCCTCATCCCCTGGTGGAGAAGAGTCCATGATTTTGCATAGGCCATGGCAAATTTCAAGCATACTTAATGTTGGATGGGGTGGGAGCGAGGATGTGCCTAAAGGGTGACTATTGCTCTCTCTTCAAAAAATTCTCAGGTTTCTCGATGAGTAGATTATGTGCTTTTGGCAATCAGAGAGGAGATGCTCTGCCCCGGATCTTGGGAAAACTCCTGAAAAGCATTTTTCATGGGGCCATATTTTTTTTAGGAGATATCGTTCTTGAAGCCAGAAATATCCAATGCTCTCCTCCGGCCCATGGGGCCCTACTCTAATAGCTGCCCCTATTTGCATTCAAGGATTTGGGCAAGGTATATGAATCCTTAGATGAAAATAGTTGATTCTTATTTTGAGCTAGGTTATGACACCCCATATTACAATACAACAAACGTTAGGGCCCCACCCTTGTCCAAACAATGTACAATATTTGTAACAAGCCATCATAATCTCTCACGTCTTATATCTTGCATTTTTTGAGGCTCGAGCATGAGGGGAATGGATTATCCAAGTGACCTTTGAGTCATGTATCTAATATCTTGCATTTTCCAAGGTATAGGAAATGGATTATCTAGGTGAACTTATCAAAGTGGCCATAAAAATGGCCAATTTTAACAACAATGATGTTATCATGGTATATAATAATGTTGCTTGTCACCTCCGTATCCCAAGGTTTTAATCCAAGGATTGTGAGTGGTATTGCCACAAGAGAAAACTTCCAAAGTTCTCCTTCATAATTGAGATACACAAAAATAGTTCCTGTAGGAATGACCCAAGCTTGAATCTCCATCTATGCATGGGCATGACATAATCTATGTTGGCTTTGGCCCTTGTTATGGCTTTGGGCCTTTGAATATTTCTAGATATGCCTCCCTTCCAAATGTGCCTTGCAAATGAAAAGAACAACACAATATGGAAAGAAACTAGCCTATTGCATGAAGGTCTCTTGGATACTACATTCACCTATAGCCTCAAAAAATTGGTTATTTGGATTATGCATTCTCTTATAGCCTAAATAAGTGCAAAATATTTAGCACAAATGTAGACGGGTTTCCTAAACTCACGCAAATCCTCGAATGCATAATAGTTATGTGAGAAGGTCAATTTATGATAGGATGAGCTAGTGGAAATATCTTTGGAGAATCGATTGCCTTATGAAAAGGATGAACCAATTTTTCAAATATAATCAACATATTTCAAATCTCTCTCTCTCTCTCTCTCTCTCTCTCTCTCTCTCTCTCTCTCTCTCTCTCTCTCTCTCTCTCTCTCTCTCTCTCTCTCTCTCTCTCTCTCTCTCTCTCTCTCTCTCTCCATGCAAGAGTGAAAAGTGAGGCCATAAAATGCAATGAAACCAAGTGGAATTGGGCATGGGATGAATTGGCATTCTTTGACTTGGTTTGGGCTTTAAAACTGTTAATCAATGATTTAAAGCTACATGAAAAAGATGTTGAATTGTAAGAAAAATCACATGTATTAATGTAAGTGTGCAATGACACATGATGTAGCATATTAGCTTAGAATTAAAAAAAACATTGGCTTATCTTATAGGGTAGGAATCCACTATGTAACAATCTCATATGCTTTTACCCAAAATCCCCTTAACAAGTAATTTCTAGTGGGTATTGGACCATGGCCACATGCTCACCATTTCATAGTAATAAAGGGTCACCAATCAACTAATTACAATAGCACCGGTCTTGTAGAAGGAAAGGCTAGTTAGTTGTTATAGAATTTTCCATGTGGCATTGTGAACGAACTCAAATTTGAAAGATGGACTAACTTATGGACATGGCGAGATTCAAGCATGCGAGGGTGTCTGCATGCTTGTTGTCTTTCCTAGAGGCTAGTGTTGGAGGGTTTGCGGATCCCAAGGCAACCCTAATCCTAGTTAATAAGTGAGAGGGATTTGGCACCCTGCGTGTGTAAGTCCAACCCAATGATCACATAGTTATTTGATTGATTAGTTAGAAGTTAATAAAAGGACTTCAGGCCTTTTTGCAGGACTTTTAATGTCGCAGAGCCTAAATGTCAAGTTGGGTTTCCCTCCAATTTTGATGGTTCCCACACTTTTTTAAATTTGAATAAAAAGAGAGGCAAGATTGGACCAATAGGATTCAGAGGTTAGGGTCCTCCTCTCTACTATATAAAGGGACCAACTCGAGTTGCTTCTGATGTTCATTTCCTCATTTCAATAAAGCAGATTGGTTCCCTTTAGAAATGGATTGATGAATGTCCTTGCTCCTCCTCTCTTTTCCTCCATCTCTCATGCTTTCTTTGGATTTTACTAATTGTTGGATTTGATCATTATTGGGATTGCTATTTTTTATGCTTATTGTGTGTGTGTGTGTGTGTGTGTGTGTGAGAGAGAGAGAGAGAGAGAGAGAGAGAGAGAAAGAAAGAGTAAGTTCCTATCATTATTGTGGATTTAGGGTTAATGGATGTAGTGTTAATGCTTAGTGTTAATGGATGTTAGTGTTAGATCCTCCATTTATGTTAAAATCTAAACTATACTATCGCTCTCATGGGAACGAACCTACACGTGACAACTAACTTCATCTCCTTGATGCTAGATTGATTAGATCTTGGATTGAGGATAGGCAAGGAAAGAAACCCACTACACTAGTCACTAAAAATTACTCCTCTTGGGCTTAAAGGCATTTTCTTTTTATGCAAGTTGGTTTGGTTGTTGCGCTTGAATGTCAATCCAAGCTTGAGGTGTGCTCGAAAGCATATTGTGGCATGCATGTCACCCACAAGGCTCCTCTTGGTCTTAAAGGCGTTTTCTTTCTATGCCACTTGATCCTTCAAGAGTTCGTTGTTGTGCTTGAATGTCAATCCAAGCTTGAGGCGTGCTAGAAAGCACATTGTGGCATGCATCTCATCGACAATGCTCAATTTGAGCATCTCTATAGCATATTCTCAATTGCAATTCATCATCTTGAAAATGCATTGGTGCTAATCAGCATTTTTTTAGTTGCTTTAACAAGTGTTTACTCCTCCATGTTTAGAGGAAAATTCTAGGCCAAGTTATATGTTCTGAGTGCCACATGGATGAAGGGAAAAGGTAGTTTCACATAAGTATCTAATCCACCCTAGCAAGGATACAACAGAGACACATGTCACTATCACATAGGAGGCCTAGTGGTCTATGAGACTACAATCTTGTTGATTCTCCACATTTTACTTGTGCCCTAGCAACCACATCTACCATTTCAAAAAAAATAGAGCTTATATGCTGATACCACAAAGCATGCCAATGGTGTCAACATCCTTTATATCACCACCCAATTACTATCATGGAACTCCCATTATGACGGAAAGTTAACCTATATGCCTCATTGTGAAGTCTTATATTTTGAAAACACTACTACTAAAATACTTTGCCATAAGTGTAGAGATAGTGTAGACTTTGTTTGAGTTACCTCATGGCTTTCCACCCTGAAGGGTGATAGACCATTGAATATGAAGCGAGTATTTCCTATCCACCTTCAACCCTAGATCCTAGCACAATCAAGCATCAAAGGATGAAGAAGATTAAGGTGTCACGCGGAGATTCGTTCCCATGAGAGCGATAGCATAGTTCAGATTCATACACATGATTATGATTTCAAAATTAACACTACGATCCAAAATATTACTCAACCAAAGATCAAGCTTACTTCTCTCTCTCTCTCTCTCTCTCTCTCTCTCTCTCTCTCTCTCTCTCTCTCTCTCTCTCTCTCTCTCTCTCTCATAAAAAGTATAACAAGGATCAATTCCAACAATTAGCAAAACCAAGCAACATCAAAATCCAAATAAAGCATGAGAGATGAAGCAAGATAGAAGAGCAAGGACATCCAATTCCAATTTGATCGAGGTTTGACCTGCTCATATTGAAATGAACATTACACACATAGGGTGCAAAATCCCTCTCACTTATTACCTTCTGATAAATGAATAATCTAATTGCCTTGATATCGGCAAACCCTCCAACAGTATTCCCCACCAAAATTGGTGGCGGTCCCATCCTCTATTCAATCAATTTTTCTATATTGTCTATATCAGTATTAGGAACTGATAAGGCAACAACTCCTTCTATAATCTTGCCCTCCTCTGTTTCGAGAAGGGCCTCAATGCCATTTAAGGCAAGAGGAATAGCTGCTACAAAATTGCCTTCCTCTGTATTAGGAAGGACTTTTATTCCTTTTTGATCATATAAAATAAGATCTACATCCTGAACAACCTGAAAGGCTGTTAAGGCAGGAGCAGCTTCCTTTGAGGGCCCTCGATTGCAGGTGCAACACTTACACCGTACTGGGCAAAGGTTCTGATCAACTCTTGCTGAAATCTATATACATCATCAGGAGTATACGTCTCAAGAATGAACTGTCATCACAAAACACGAGAATCAGCAAATTACAAACAATGATAGTAATAAAATATGAATCAGAATGAAATGAACTACAAATGAATAGAATATTACCTTTTCAATATCAACATCCGTTTGTAATTATACCATTCAAAAAATAGTTTCGTATTGTACAAGACGAACCATGCACAACTAAAAGCGTCATTTTGTTGTACACACTGCATATATAGAACGAAAATTAGTAATATTATGATAGAAATTTTATTTATGCTATGACAATACATTTGGATTAAAAATTGAATACATGCATATCAGAAATAAATTGAATATACTTTGAGAGATTTAATGGTTATATCTCCAATTGAAGTTGCCGTTGTCGGTATTTCTCGAACGGCATCATGAAGTAGAGATTCAAATTCTCTATGTGTATTTGCAGTTGAGTTTAATTTTACACCTAGAAAATTTGATACTCCCTCCTTATTTATCTTTACAAAAAGAATGTTTAGGCTCCAATGCCGACTACAACAACCAAGATACAAATATCGATAAATTCATATTTATGAAAAAATTCCGTTCTTATTAAAGCAATGAGGCATGCAACAATCCAGATTAAAGCAACAAAAACAAAAGAGCAATCCTTACTTATTTTCATATGGAATCAAATAGAATTTCACCATAGGACTACACTCGATAAAATAGACAGCCTTCTCAAAATTGGCTTCTTTCGCCTTTACCGCTTCCATGAAAAATGGACTAACTATAAAAATTGTACCATGGGAATCGAAACTAATACTATTCTGCAAAAAAGAAACTCCGGCCTCTACTATTGCATCTGAAACTTTTGAAGTCTTATCTTTTAGCTTGGCACAAAATTTGAGACCTAATCTAAAGCTTCTACGTGTATGTGGAAGAAAAAAAAATCAAAAACGTTGCCAAGAAAATCAATTTTGTTAGCTAGGTAGGCCTCGTATGGATTATAATGGTCAGAATAAAAAAAAACTTGGGCTGGATCGTATGGAATTCTCACAAAAAGATTATGTACAGGAGTGGAAACAGAAGTGGAAACAATATTTACATATTTCTCTCTTATTTTGTCTAGCTCCTCTTGGGTAATCAACACTTTTGGTGATGAAACATGCTGAGGAGCTGGACGAATAACAGATGGAGGAAGGGGTGAAGATTCTCGATTTGAGTCAGATTCTCCAGCATCTGACTCAGAGCTCAAGAAGACACGAGATCTCTTGGCCGGGATAACTCTAGGAGGAAGGGAAGCAGCTGGCCTACGAGATCCAGCCTTCTTGGGGACAGGCTGCTTTCTCTTCCTCCTAGAGGTAGTAGGCAAATCGGTTCTATCCAGAGGCAGGTCTCTGGAGGTGCTGGCATTATCAACATGCAGACCAAAATATCTGTCCCGAAGCCTTTTGAGAATGACAAAATCCTTCGGCATGATGGTGACACGCTTACCATGCACTGCCAAAAGACACGAATCCTCAAAAAACTAGGATAAAAAATCTTTTGCAGCACCCTGCATGGCTGTCACGGCAAAACGAACATCCAGCCCAAGTGACAGAGTGACATTCCGTATAGATCGGCTGAAAGGAGCTCGAGCTCTAGGGATCAACAATTCAGTTGATCTCTGGAGTTTTCTTATCTCCCTCAGCCAGACCTGCTTCCTGCCATGCCTACGGCTAGTACCAAGGGGAACACGTGAATGGGATGGCTGTACAGTGGTTATGGCATGGGCAATGGATTTGGTCCTAGCCATCATACTCAGAGGAAAAAAATAAACAAAAAAAAAAAAATCGAACAAAAGAAAAGTGGATGAAAACAAAAAATTTTGCAATGAAAGGGCGCTAGAGATCGATACCAGAACTTAATATCAGTTTTGAGCGCAAGATCTACAGAGATTATTTTATGGACGAGATGCGCGCTCAAAAGCGATATTGGAATACCAGCGGTATCGGACTCGAGCGCACTGTGAGAGGGCAAAATCTAGAACGGTGAAAGAGCGTGCTTGAGAGCGATATTGGGAGCTAAAAGCGAAAATTTTGCAAAAAAAGATGAAATTTCTGAGGACTTATGTATACGAAATTTTTGCACGTGTGAAAAGACGACGAGGACATGTGTCGATATATTATCAGCCCATGTGGACTGTCCATACTAACAATGATGACCCTATTATTAGGCCACGTGGGCTGAGACACGTGCGCGAATGCGCTCTCGACGCGTGTCATTCTCGCACGTGACAGATGTCAGATCAATCATTCTAGGTACGGCGCAATTATTTTGACCAATCACAAGTCAACAAGTGTTCCGTCGCTACTAATCCACACGTGCGAGTTTTTTTTTTTATAAATAGGTCTTCTTCGGCTCGGATTTTCACGCAAATTTACAACTACTTTGCCGGATATCGATTTCAAGCGCGCCGCTTGCTCTCATTATCCTTCATTGACTATTTTGCGTCTGGATCTGATACTGCATCATCCGATATCGCATTCAAGCGTGCTTTGCATCTCTTTTTTTTTTTGCTCTTTGTTCTTGCGCTCGGATCCGATACTCCAACTTGAAATATCTCTCTCGAGCGCACGTTGCCTTGATGTGCTTGCCTGATCTGGGTTTTATGCCTGAGAGCGATATTTAAAATATTAGTTCTGTTGTTTTTGTTTAATATGTCTAGTTTTGAATTTAGTTTGCTTTCTTTTTTTCATGAATTTGGTATTATTGATAGGTTGGAGTATTTCAAATCTCTTTTTTCTCATTTTCTTTTTATTCTACCTTCTAAACCTAAGGGCCCTGGTGTGGAGGCATTTTCTGAGATATATCTCAGATATAAGTCCCTGCTCAGTACTCTCTTATTCAGATCTCAGAATAAGGACATGATTCATTATCAGGACCTGGTGGCACTCGACAAGCATATCTATCAAGCTAAGATTGACAGAATGTTTACCAAGTTACATAATGATTTCAAGTCTGTAGATGAGTGCCCAATTCATAATAAGAAATGTAGATTTGTTGATTTTCAGTCTGTTTTTGTTTTTTTCTTTTGCTAAATATTTCTGACGATTCGGAGGCTGTTCCCTCCACTTTTGAAGCAGCTTCTTCTAGTGGTACAAAGTCTGAAAAGTCAAAGATTGTAGATATAGATACTTTTTTTATTGATACGAGTGTTAGTTTAGATGATTGTTCTAATTTTGATCCTACTCGAAATACGGCTACATTTGTAGGCCCTAGAACCCCCACTACTCTTTCTCCTTCTGATAAATCTTTGATCACCTTGCCTACTTATAATATAGATAATAACCTTTTTGACAATATCGGATATATCGGATCTTTTTGGCTTCACTGAAGCTGAGAGTCTTTGCATTTTGGCAAAGATCTAGATGAATTTTTGAATATAATTGATTTTGATGTTAATGATCTTCTCCCTGGTGTTGACGATGTATATAATGATAAGTTTTATTCAGGGAAAGATTGCTTGAAAATGGCTGTGGAGGAAATGCGCAAGAAAGAAGATGATCTACCTTCTGAGGAGGAGTTTCTTAGAATCCAAAGTCAACTTGGTTCTCCACAGCCAACTGTCTATTCACCAACGTCAGTTTATATACTGGAGTTTACTTTGTTTTTTATCATTTTAGGAAACAATTTTTCTCGATGATTTCGCAATTCGTCGAGGAGGGCAGAGATCTTCTGTTGGAGAATTTTCAAGAGATCATGCATTGGGGCACTATCTGAAGTCCTTCAAGAATAATGAGATAAGTGTTGCCCATTCAAAGTTTCATCAACATGGTGAAACTATGATTATGGCGATTAAGGCACTGTCTCATTTTCTTGGAGGACATAATAAGGTGCATGAAATAATTTTTGTAAAAAAAACTATTGCGGTTAAAATTTTAGGATATGGACCAGTGAATTCCATGCTCAGATCATCTCAGTGTATGCTGCTTATGTTGATCTAAGTAAGTATGAAAACTATGAGCTATTGGATCCATACGAAAGAAAAAAATTGTTGCATGATTCAAGTTGCAACTTTCATTGGAAAAAATATCGAAAGCAGATTAGATACTGCTGAATTGTAATTTGTAAATATTTTCATCTAATATGCAAAATTTTATTGTGTGTCTATAGCCTACTGGCTTGTATAAATTTGCATGCTTTTTGAAATTTTTTATAATTCATCAATTTTGTATTATGACGAATTTGGATTCTTCTGTAAAACCATTGGAAAAGTTGCAGTATATAGTTATTTTTGGTGCTAGTCCCGCCATGTTGTGTACTTTTATGAAATGCTGCTCTTGCTTGCCAATGAGATTTTTCCATTCCTTGCGATGATCGTATGCTAAGACTTCCACTATCTCTTGCAAAGAATGTCGAATGATGTCGTAATATGTGCTGCATGTCATAAAAGCATAATCTAAATCAGTACCAAAAGTATCTAATTTAATTGCACATATTTGTCTATCGTAGTGTAAAATCAAAATCTTACCATATAATGTGTTATATGATCAACACCCCATGTCATTTGAATTACATCCACAAATTCATTGGTTGTTTTCTGTATCATTTGTACATCAGTATTTTAAAATTTATCTTTTTTCAAGTATTTCAAAATTGTTGTCTAACTTTTTCCAAACTTCTACTTTGTGTATACGAGTAGAACCTTCTTCTTTGAAATCTTGAGTTGCTGCAATAATTTCTTTCCAAACCGTGTATTGAACCTTAGATTGTTTGCCAAAATAATTTGATAAAAATCTTCGAGCTTTAGATCCACCAATGCTCGACTTGCATGGAATATTTCCTATTTTACTTGATAGCTTGTCATCTTTTTTAATTTTAACGTGGCCTTTATGTAAGCCTGCTTTGGACAACACATCCTCTAATCTGGAAATAGCTTCTTTCGTAGAGGCCTGTGGCACGGAATTCCATGCAAACAAGATGTGAAGTTATATTATTTTTTCTATAATACGCACCTCCGCATGCAATGTACAGATATGAACATTTCGTAAAGGAATCGGTAGTACAGGTTTCCAGTTAGAATCTTCTCGATCTCTTGATATTCCTGTACTCCTTGGCATGTCTTTTGTTGTTTTCATGCAATACAAACAAGGGTGTTTAGAGTTAGCGCCATGAGATACATTGAACATACATTTTAATGTCTTCAGATCTCTTGCTAAATGCCATTGAATGTTGAAAGTGCCAATTCCAGGAATATTGAGTGGAACTCCCTCCATATGATTTTTTATGGTGGCAGGATATGATGTTCTATTAAATATCCATGAGAGAATGTCATGGTCTTCTTTCAGCACCTATAAGAGAATACAAAAATGTGATTAGCCTCATAATATTAACACAGAAAAGATTTTAGATATGAAATCCATATTCAAATGATTATCCCTATTTACTATGTGAAGGAACTGCTACACCCGAAATGCTGCCAACCATCAGATATCATTTTCTGATTGAACACTGAAATTGAGGCCTTCTGAGTTTTCTGAATTTGAAAGTGGTTCATTCATGATCATGAGACTGACTCTTTCCATTTTTTGTCCTTTTATAATTTCAAACTCATCTAACTTGAGAACAACTATCAACTTGTTATTGACATTCTCATTACAACCAAATACTCGTAAATGAGAAACATTAGGTTTCTTTCCAATAAAAGCTTCGTAAGGTGTCTTACCCGCCACGCACTTCGTAGGACACCGATTCAAGAAATGAGTAGCTGTGTTGCATGCTTCTGCCCAGAAAGTATTTGGCAAACCCTTGCTCTTAAGCATTGCCCTAGCCATCTCCACAACGGATCTATTTTTCTGTTCTGCAACTCCGTTCTGCTGTGGTGAATAGGGTGTAGTGGTTTGTCTCTTGATCCCCTGATCCTTGCAAAAATTTATAAACTCTGTTGAAAAATACTCACCGCCACCATCTGATCTGAGGGTCTTAATATAACAATTTGTTTGTTTTTCAACTGGAGCCTTGAACTCTCTAAACTTGGCAAAAGCATCAGATTTCTTGCTTATGAAATAAATCGTTTGAAGTATGATCATCCTGAAGCGCCAATGTTGGTAGGTTATACAGATGCCGATTGGGCAGGTAATATTGATGACAGAAGATCTACCAGTGGTCATACATTCAGTTATGGTACAGATGCAATTTCATGGAACAACAAAAAGCAATCTACAGTAGCCTTATCATCGACAGAACCTGAATATCGAGCACTTAGCAATGCTACACAAGAAGCGGTATGGTTATGAAGATTGCTTGTAGATTTAGGTCAGCCAGAGGTGGATGCGACTACTATATCTTGCGATAATCAAATTTGCATTCACCTTGCCAAAAATCCAGTTTTACATGCTCGAACCAAGCACATCAAAATACACTACCATTTTTTTCGAGAGAAAATTCTTGATGGAGCCATTGATCTTTTTTTTTGTAAATCTGAAGATCAAATGGCAGATATTTTTACTAAGTCATTAGGTAGATGTAAATTTGGGAGGTTTGTACTCTATTAGAAATAGAAGAATGTAATTTTATCATTGAGGGAGAGTGTTAGAAATCAATGATAAACTTCATTGTTACTGTTTATGATGTACATTAATGTTGACAATTGTGACCAGCTGTCATTAGCCGTAGGCTAGTCTATTAGTCTACTCGTAGGTTTTCTTTTTCTATCAAGAGTTCAGGGTTTATTTGTATATTCTACATTTTGTATGAGTTAGAGTGATACTGTGATAGTGCGTGTTCGTCTTCCGCCTTTTTGTGGTGATTGCTTATGGTGAATGCTTGATGTTGCATATCTAATACTTGACAATATAGACTTCAAGCAAGAGGTGGATCTACATCGACACTTCAAGAGGATGCTATGTTCATAAAGGGCAAATTCAAAGGCAAAACCAAAAGTAAGTGGTCTAAAGGGCAAGATCAAGTAAATGCTTCTTCAAGTGGCAAAAAGAAGGATAGATCAAAGCTCAAGTGCTTCTATTGTGGCATCAAAGGACACTTTGCAAGTGAGTGCTACAAGAAGAAGAGAGATCAAGGAAACAAGCAAGGTAATCTTACTCTTGATGAGGATGGTTTGGATGTTCAAGATGCAAATGATGATGCTTTTGTGATGTCTTCATGTATGCTTGCTAATGATGGAGATCTAGATTGATAGTGGAGCAAGTTCACACATGACTTTTCACAAAGAGTACTTCACTTCTTTTTTGGCATATGGAGATGACAAGAGGGTGATCTACACGGCCAATGATGATAAGTGTGCAATCAAAGGGATTGGCACAATCATCTATTTCTCTCTTTACAAATAGGAATGTTCATTTGGAGGATGTCTTGTTTATTCCATCTATTACCAAGAATTTGCTTAGTGTGAGTCAAATGCTAAGTAAAGGCCTCAAGGTGGAGTTTGATGGAGATGCTTGTTTGATCAAAAGGAAGGATGTCTTGGTTGGAAAAGGGAAAAGGTAAAAGGCAAGGGAAGTTGTTCAAACTAGATGCTTGTGTTATTGTTAACCAAGTTGGATGTGTTGCAAGGGAGCAAATACCTATTCAAGAGGTTTGGCATAAAAGGATGGGACACTTCAACTTCAAGTCATTGGAGGTAATGGCTAGGAAGAAGATTGTGATAGGTCTTCCAAGTTCCTTAAGTGGCATCAAACATGTTTGTGACTCTTGTGCTTTGTCTAAGTCATATAGACAACCCTATACTAGATCTATATCTAAATCTACAAAGCCTTTTCATCTTGTACATTCAGATATTCATGGATTTACTACAATTAGCAATAGTGGAGCTAATATGTATGTAGCATTCATTGATGATTTTAGTAGATTTTGTTGGATCTATCTACTAAAGAGCAAGGATGAAGTGTATGATGTCTTCAAGTTCAAGAATGAAAGGGAGAACCAATTTTCCACAAAGATCAAGTGCTTGAGGAGTGACAATGGTGGTGAGTACATATCTACCAAGTTCAAGGCCTTTTGTGATGAGCATGGGATCAAGAGGGAGTATACAACATCAAGGACCCCACAACAAAATGGAGTGGCTGAAAGGAAGAATAGGACTTTATGTGAAATTGCTAAAGCTATGAAGTTAAGTGCTAATATTGACAAACCATTTTGGGATCAAGCTTTGTTGTGTGCCAATTTCTTGGGCAATAGGTGGCCGAGTGCTATTTTGGATGGAAGGACACCTTTTGAGATGCTATTCAAGAGGAGGCCGAGTGTCAACTTTCTAAGAACCTTTGGATGCACATGCTATGTCAACATCACTCTTGATGATAGGACCAAGGAGGATCCATCTTCATTTTTGTTGGATATAGTGAGGTGAGTAAAGCCTACAAGGTTTACATTCCTTTTACTAACAAGGTGATTATTGGTAGAGATGTCATTTTTTATGAGGGCAACATTCCAAAAGTGTCTTCAAGCATGATTAATGAAAGTGTGGATGGATCTAACATTCTTGATGTTCATGAAAAGGATCTTACTTTTGATGGTGATGATGATGGACCTTCATCAAGTCAAAAGCCAAGGAGAACATCAAGAGAAAGACAAGTACCTTCAAGGCTCACATATGATCAAAAGGGTAAGCAAGTAGTTTTTGGAAATTATGTTGCTTTCCTTACCTCTTTGGATGAGCCTACAAGTGTAGATCAAGCAAGGGAGGAAGATGAGTGGATCCAAGCAATGGATCTTGAGTATCAAGCTCTTTGAAGAGTGGAACATCTTTTGGAGGATCTTCTTGTGTACATGAAGCTATGCAAATGGACAGATGTTTTCTTGCTGTAAAATCAAGTATTGGATCTGGAAAACAAAGTTTGTTCAATAACTTTGATGGTCAATTTGAAGATCAAGAGGTTGATCTCAAAGCGCTTCAAGTGGTCAAAAGGGAAGTTGGCAATTTGGAGCTAGTCAAGAGCATCACAGGAGAGGTAATTGGCAAAAGTATTATGGATTTGTTTTTACAGAATATTGAAGACTCAAGTAAGGTCAAAGGAGCAGCAAGGAAGTGTTGTTCAAGTTTACTTTACTTGTTCTATCTCATGTTTGAGCATTTTCATGTGGATGTGTGCAAATTGTCAAGATATGGTAAAACTAGCTACATTGGTGAGCATTGTTTTGATGTTGGGTTTGTACTAGAATTCTTGGTTGGTTTTGTTGATGGAAATGAAGCTATTGGAGGTTCATTATATCACTCATCCATGATCAAGTTCTCAAGTGTTGAGCTACTTGGTGCCAAGGTTTGGAGATTGTCAATTTTTGGTGAATTCATGGCCATTTTCTTGTGTCAAGTAGATCTTGAAGATGGACTAGTGCTTGGTTTATTGAGGGATTATAAAACGACCCCCAAATAGACTGCCAATATAGGGAAATGCTAACAGAAGTCGGTCTATACCACAATTACAGCTCAAGCTCCATTGGGTATGGAGTCGAAAATAAGGCCGTTCATGACCACAGACACTTTTAATGGCAATCGATTAGGAAATTTTCTAATGGTCTATCGACAATTTTCAGATAGCCCAAGGAACTTTGAAATGTACAATAGATCACGCATGTAAGCTCTGGCTTTTGAGATACCGATGAGATGTACAAGCCTGACTCATGTATGAGCTAGAGCAACAACATTGCCTTTATAAATATGGGGAATTTTTAACTCGTCAAACAAATGCCTTGCATTTCAACAATTGGCAAAGAAAGTCCCTTGCAACAAATATACATGGGTTATTAAATCCCTTTCAAACCAACCAAATGTAGGCAAGGCTAGAGTTATGAGATGTGCCACAGGTAAGAGGTCTCCCCAAGTAAGGATTTAAGTAAATCTATAGGCAAAGTAAAACTACAGATGGCGAATGAGGTGGCCACAAATAGGTAGAGATCGGGCTTCAGATGGCCCGGTCTTCTTTTCCCGTAGGGCAGGGTTTGTGATAAAGGGGCCCGGGGTCCGCAGGTGGAATAACACAAATCTACACTATACGAAGGCAGTAAATTGGCAGGTGAAGTAAGGACCGCTGGCAGCAAGAAAGGAGGTCGTGTTCAGAGACCATGAGTAGGGCAGCGAATCGCGAGCAAGCAAGCGAGGGTAGAGGGCGGGACTGCGGCTGCAAATTAGGTTTGTGCAGCAAGGATCCACAGGTGGAGGGAGCGGATTCAGAGGTACAGGTGGTTAGACACAGGCAAGAAGGCAACTCGTGAAGGGCTGCCACAGGCAGATCCATCACCCACAGGGTCGCTGCGGGTTTGGATACCAGGGCAACGATGGACAGCGGATGAGGGCGTAAATAAGGAAGGTAGGGAGCGGGCCACAACAAGCAACCAGCAGAGGGCCACAGACAGGGTAACGATCAGGTCAATCCTGCAGACAGGGAGTAAATGAAGTGGCTGCTAACAAAGAATGGGCAGTAGGGCAAGGCAGCGTTTCAGGTGAATGGACAGGTCGCGGGGCAGATAGGAGATGAGGCAGAGGCTGAGCACAAATGGAGAGAGGGCGTGGCCAGGCAGCGAGGGTCTGGCAGTAGGCAGGGATGGTCAGCAAGTCATGGACCAGGCAGGGAAGTAGAGAGGGCGTGGCCAGGAAGGGTAGACAAGTAAATTTGCAGGGAGAGGGAGATGATGAAGGGAGAGGGAGATGAACGCTGGAAGAACGAGCCACAGAGTTCATTGGTAGGCTTTTCCACGTAAGCAGTGTTGATTTCACACGTGTGGATTGTCCACCACATGTACTTGTGATCTCCTAATTTGTGTAGATGCATCAAGATTAAGATTAGATTGAGATTCAAGATCAATCTTAGATCCTATGGCAAAAACACACTACTACATGCATTCAATCACTTCCAACTCTCACTCACACGTGTGAGAAGTATTAAAAAATTATTTTAAGTAAAAACAAGCTGCTCTCCTCGGGTAGATAGAGAAAAACCATCATGAGCTCTCAAGTAGAGAGAGAAAGCTAGAAATCCAATAACACTCAAAATCCATATAATCACCAAATTAATTAGATCCAAAATGAGGAATACAATGATACTAGTAGATCCACGAGCTACCACTATGCTTATTATGATTGGACCACACTTTGTCATCTCTTAATCCTATTGGACCATTGATCCATGCACCTCTTAATTCTATTGGACTATATTCAAGCACACCTCAAATTCCCATTGGACCACACATGGTTCCACCTCTAAATCCTATTGGACCTCTTAGAATTCATCAAACAAAGGCATTACACGTGTCTACACTCTAATTGGCACGAGTTTAGCCGCTTACTCTATTTTGACTCAATAGTCACATTACAAGTGGAAATGCATAATTTGCCATCTATGCCAAAATTGTTCCTATCAACATCCTACACCTAGATGCTTGATGTAAAAAACATAAGACCCCTATATCTAACATAGATCATCTTTTTCAATTTTTCACAGGCAAGAGGCTGAAGGGTGATGGCCCCAGATCAGGTAAGGAATGGATCTAGTGCACAAGCAGGTCAAACTACCATCACAGACAGCAGAGATTGAGCATCTTATCCTCTACCATCATCCTTCTTAAACATGATGCACACACTTCTTTCCTCCAATAGAAGAACCAATCAGGTTAGTCTTCAGAGATAGGAAATATGTCTTGTGACTGGATGGCATTCAAACAGTTGCCATTCTGGCCACAGAACTAAAGCAATAGAAAGATATACAATCGTGCATTTGAAATAGAATAATGACATCCAGAACCATCAGTGCATCTCTGAAAAATGGTTCTCACACAAACAATTCACAAGCAGCACAAAAACATTGTTCCAACATCAAATAAGACACTTAAGCTATGGCTTTTCTTTGAGTAGGGAGTAATCTTGACCAATTCTTAGATTCTATAGATTTAGATATACAGCCTATCACATATAGAACTGCAAGAAAGTGAGTTAAACACTTTGAGACAATAGATCAGTCTTCTACTCTTGAATCCTTGCCAATGAGACAGCAAAGCTTCCAACTTTTTCACAGGCTTGCAAGCAAATGTCAGAGATAGGAAAGATATACAAATACAATCCTCACAATATCAGGGCCTACAACCACAGGGTTAGTTAGAGGTAGCACAACAAATGGCATCAAATTTGATTCAATAAACAATGATCCAAGAAATAAGTACAATGCTAAAGGCTGAGAAACAGAGCAATTGCAATGAAGTATAAGCAGTTTGTAGCAAAGATCCAACAAAGAAATTAGAGTAGAAGGCACCAGGCAGATCAGCCTCTTCTCCTTTCCTCCTCCTTGTCTTTGTGGGATTGAGCACAAATTGGAAGTGGAAGAGATGGGAGGCACCCGACAATCATCTGCCTCTACTCCTTCCCTTTCTCTCCAAGCTTCTCCACACAAGTTCTCTCTCTCTCTCTCTCTCTCTCTCTCTCTCTCTCTCTCTCTCTCTCTCTCTCTCTCTCTTTCTCTCTCCAAGAAGATGACAATTAGAATGTTGTCCCACACCCCTCCCTGGTCATATGTAGGGGCTCAATGGGCTAGAGGTGCACCCCTTCAAGAAATGGGGCACCTCCTTATGACTTTTCAAAAAACTGTCTCTAAAAATAGGGCACTGGCCCAAATTCATTTTTAACACCTAACTTGGCCTCAACTTGCAATTTCAAAGTCAAGTTGGGCCCTATTTACGGTTTCAGTTTTTATGGGCTCACGGCCAAGTTTTTAATTACTAAAATTGGAAATGATTTTAATATAACAAAGACATTCAGTAATCATTGTCATCAAATTATGGCAAGTTCAGAAAAGCAAGAGAGAAGAGCATCATATTTAAATGATATGTACTCAATGTAAATGTATTGATTGTATCATAACAGAAAACAAAATGTTCACTCTTCATCATCAGTTTTTGTATGGAATGCTATCCCATAAGACTCAAAAGAGTTGGATAGTTGTTTGCCGGTAAATCTTAAGTTATTCTAGATTAGATCTTAAGAGAAAAATCTAGACGTATTCTAGATTGGGATCCTAACTTTGAAATAGCAATATGTGCCATGTCTAAAGTAAGGGCATTTTTGGGTTACAATCCTTATATTGGCACCGTGTGTGAGTTGGAAAAGTCTGAAACTTTCCAAATGGAAAGGACTTTTTGGAACAACTCATGTGTCATTTAAGAATTGTGATGCACTTTTATGGTAGGGTATGGTCTCGGGAATCTGGAAACTTGAGATTGGCGAATCATAACTCAGATTCTAGGATATGCCTAAACCATAGAAGTGGATAGTGTTTTTGTCCCGATTAAATAAACAAGATAGTAGAGTCTTGGTAATGACTGGCCATCTTACCATATCGACTATGTTTGTTCGGGTAAAGACCAAGTAATTAGTAGAGTGTCTGTTTAGGCTTTACGGATTACCAAAGTGACACTATGAACATTCGCACTTTGAAGTTCACTAATCACTTTTGGTCGGTCGTATTTGCTAAACTAGAGATGACTCTAAACTTGAAGTTCTTCTCTTTTATCGAGTAAAGGACAAGAATCCGATGAATTATGATTGACGAATCATAGTTCAGATTCTAGTTGTACCGGATCGTTTAAAAGAAGAATTACTCACGTGATCAGAAGATCGGTTAAGATATGTATTCATATTTTCTTAGCAATCTCCTCGGAGAGGAAGTTATCCTTGATGGAGATTGGGGTATAGTAAGCATTTGGCTACCAGTTATAGCCCGTTTATGCTTATGTACAAATTTGAGCCTAGATCACTCATTGCGGTTGAGACTTGGTCGGATCAAGTTTCAGAAAGTAGCGGATTTCCTACATAATATGCAGGAAATGCTACAAATTGCACATGAGAATGTCTTGAGTACCCGGGATGGGGACCGACTTTATGCAAGTCTGAAAAGGTCACCGAGAGACTTCCAAATGGGGGATTGGGTCTTTTTGTGAATCCTGATGGATTCGAGTGTAATGTGTACCGACAAGCATTATTAATTGTCCCCTAGATATAGAGGACCATATTAGACTTAGAATTTGCTTTGCACAGGAAGACAGATCATGCTACACAGTAACATAGACAGAAAAACACTCTCCACAACAAGCTCACATAGCAACTGTATTTCTCAAAATGAAATTACAATGTACATATAGTTGTTTACTCAGACAACCCGTGCATGACCCAGGTTGCTTTTGGCGGGACATGTGTCCCGTCGACTTGCCTCGTGGCGAGGCCAACTGATCCTTATCAACTAATTACCATCAAAGCATAAGACATATAGATTTGGATCAGAGTGTGTTCTCACCATCCCCTTTGAACGAAAGTAGGTATCAATCTTGCTATACCACGCACGTGGTGCCTGTTTAAGACCATAAAGCGCTTTCTTCAAGTGACATACTTTATTTTCCTATCCCTTCGTTACAAAGCCTTCAGGTTGATCCATGAACACCTCTTCTTCTAACTCACCATTTAGAAAAGCAAATTTCACATCCATCTGATGCAAAGGCCAACCAAAATGTGAAGCTAAAGCAACAAGTAGACGTGGAGTATTCCACTTACATACTAGCGCAAAGGTCTCCTCATAGTCAATGCCTTTACTTTGTGCATACCCTTTGATCACCAATCTTGCCTTATGCTTTGCTATACTTTCATCTACATGGTACTTAGTTCTATATACCCATTTGCAACCAATGGGTTTCTTGCCAACTGGTAGTTCTACTAAGTCCCATGTTCTATGCTTAGCAATTGACTCCATCTCCTCTCCCATGGCCTTGACCCAAATGTCATCATCCTTCGCTTCACCATAAGTCGAAGGTTCTTTGCTTTCAATAATGCTAGATATGAGAGCATAATTTGCTTCATACCTTTCAGGTTGTCTTCTCTCTTGTTGATCTTCGTAGCTCTCCCTGGCTAGATGATCCTGGAAAGTCATCCATGTCGTGGCTCTCCAACAATCTCTCAAACCACTTAGGGAGCTTCATGTTAGGTGATCGGCTTCTTGGTGAAAATGTATCCCACGGTACATCCTTCTCTTTGCGTTTGTCACCTGCAACTTCAATCCTTCTTGCACCAAAAGGTTTGTCCCTACCTCTCCAACCTGTCTCTTGAGGTTGAGTAGTAGTATCTTGAGATGTATCATCTTTTTTATCACTTGGAAGGTCAATGAATGGATCAGCATCAGATGGTATCTTCACTATACCATCTTTCTCACTGGATGTATCTATCTTCTTAGCATCCTCGTCTTCATACATATTGGATTCATCAAAGATAACATCATGACTTACATGGATTTTGTTTTACACTGGATAAACATCTATAGCCTTTCACACGATCATCATATCCTAGGAATATGCACTTGATAGCTTTTATATCAAGTTTACGTCTCTCTTCCTTAGGAACGTGTACAAAGGCCTTACATCCAAAGATTTGCAAGTGGTTCACCTTTTCCTTCTTCTTCGTGAATGCTTCCTCAGGTGTTATCTTTGGTATGGAAATGGTAGGACTTCTATTTTGAAGATAGACTGCCATACTGCATGCTTCTGACCCAAAATCTTTTGGTAGTTTCATCTCAGCTAGCATCGATCTGACACTTTTCACAATCGTACGATTCTTGCGCTCAACTAGACCATTGAGAGCAGGAGTATGAGCTTGCTTAAATTGTCTTTTAATCCCACATTGATCACAAAAATCATTGAAGTCATTATACTTGTACTCACCTCCACAATCTGATCTTAGGTCTTTGATCTTCCTACCTGTTTGATCTTTGAAGCTCTTGAAGTTGTCAAATGCATCTGATTTCTTCTTCAAGAAGTAGATCCACGTCTTACATGACATATCATCAATAAAGGTCATGAAATAGAAGGCTTTACCTAAGGACATGGTCCTCATAGGCCTGCATAAATCTGTGTGGATTGAATCCAGGATGTTCTTTGCTCTTGCAACACCCCCTTTATTGAACTTCTTTATACAAAAGATTCGCACATTGATTTCAAGTGATCTTCTATGGTAGGCAATCCTGTTACCATCTCTAATTTTCTCATCAAATTGAGGCTTCCCAGGTTCAAGTGACCAAGCCTCTTATGCCACAGCTCAGTTTGCGATGGAATGGATGATACAAGTCCATGTTGCCCCTTTATTGTAGCATTCAACCTCTACAATTTTGTATTGGGCTCCCTTACTCCATCCGTAATAACTTTGAACTTCTGGTTCACATCTTTCACAAAGCAACGATCATGGGCGAATTCTACTTTCAACTTTTGATCAGTAATGACTCCAACAAAAAGTAGATTTTTCTTCGAACCTGGTACGTAAAGTACGTCCCTGATCATCCTGCTTTTGCCATCAGGTAGTTGGATTGAAGCAATGCCTATCCCCTTGATCTTGCACACATCGCCATTTGCTTGTGAAACGGACGTTCTATTATCCAACACTTTCAAGCTATTGAACCAATTCTTGTTATATGTCATGTGTCTTGTGGCTCCCGAGTCACTATACCACGCTTGATCATCTTGATTAGATGACTATACAGAAATAAAAATGCTAGAGTCTTCAATCTCACCCTCATCGACAAAGTTACCTGCTTGCTTTGGTTTCCCCTTGCCTTGTTCCGCCAGGAATTTGCGACATTCAATCTTCCAATGGCCCTTTTTACCACAATGGAAGCACTTGCCTTTCTTCTTGGTCTTACTGGAAGATCCCTCATCCTCCTGAGTCTTGAAAAATTGTTGCTTAGACTTCTTCTTGCCCTTGCCCTTGCCTTGTTTTTGGCATGTCGCAAGTGCTTGATCGTCAGTATTTTGACGTCTAGCTTTCACCATTTCTCGTCGTTGCTCTTCTTGCATCAAGATTCTTGTGAGCTCGTCAAAAGTTGGCAATCGTTCTCTTGATGTTATTCCGCTCACAAACATTTGATAGGGTTCTGCAATGCCGCATAATGCATTGTGCACCAACTCCACATCACGTATGCGCTCACAAATAGAATGTAGTTCATACCTCATTGTCTTGATTCTGGTCATGTACGTCTGAATGTGCTCTCCTTGTTCCATTCGGGAACTATTCAGCTTTGACTTCAGAAACATGATTCTAGACAGATTTGACGTCTCAAACTGCTCCTTTAGCACATCCCATGTCTGTCTGTGTGTAACAGCATCACAAATGTGGGTAATGATGTGATCCTTCACTGACAAGTTAATGAAGGTCAAAGCTTTCCTCATCTTTTTGTCGAACACTTTGATATCCGCTTCATTTGACGACCTTCTCTCATCACCTGCGACAACTTCCCACACGTCTTTCTCCATCAATATGTTTTTCATTTTGAATTTCCACACTGCATAGTTGGAAATCCCGTCCAATTTGCTACTTTCACTCAAAATGGACTCTCCCATGTTTGCCATCGCAAAACTGCTTGAAACTTCTGCCGTAGGCTAAAAGCAGTATGTCGAGGACAACTATGATGTTAGATGTTGAAAATAATGACCTGCACTTTTTTCCCTTACCATGCCACTCGCCGCTTTCCCACCAATTTGAAAGCCAAATCGGCGTCGCTTTCCGAAATGCACTCAATCGTCAACTCCCAACTATGTGCCCAGTGGAATGGTGAAATCACTTTTGACGCACTCCGAACACTTTTTCCACTACAATCACTTTGTTTTCTATATCGTACTTGCAGGTACAGTCCGGGTGCCCTTCGTTTGGAGGTTATAGCCTTTCGTTTGGGTCAAAACGGGCAAAGGAACCAAAAATAGCGATTTTCTTTGTTTTTGAACTGTTTCTTCACCTTCAAGAAACTTCACTCTTCACTTGTGAAGGGACCCAACTCCAGTTTCAGTATGAAAATTTTTAATGAAGTTGAAGGCCAAAATACACTTCAATTCTTCAGGGCCCACTTTAGTTAAATCCAATGATAAGTTTCAATTCTGTGGTCCAGATGCAATTAATCCTGTCCGTCAATCATTGTGAAGATGATGTTGTGGACTTCCTTGCATCGGTGCGTCGAACTACACTTTTGAAGCCGCTGGACACTTCAAAACACTAAGTTGCTGCCCTGTTCATTGCGCATGAGCTCCACGCTCCTCTTTGTCTACGGCCGCGCCTCCCCAAACTGGTTTTTGCTTGATCAATTTTGTTTTTGGATCGATTTGAGCACGATCTGAGGCCTGGAGCAGAGTCGCCCTACTGATACCAAGTCTGTAGAGTGTTCAATCATGAAATTCCGTGGAGAACGGTGATTTTAACTCAACTTGACAAAGTAGCTTTTTTCACCTTTTACGCAAATCTGCTAGGTTAACTATCTGGACACAAATCTCTGACATAAACCTCAAAATCTCTCCATGGCTGGCTGACAATGTAATTAGTTTCCTTCCCATCCTTACGACATCCAAAACGGTGCACATACAGCGAAGAAATCACCAGTTATGTATAAAAAACCGTAACTCCAAACTCGGTTTTAATTTTCAACTGGCTTCAAAATTGTCAATTTTTCACCAAATTTTTCCCTGTCTGATGCTATGCACAGGCTAATAATCCCTCTGCTGAGCTTGGCAACCTCTATAAACTAGAAACCGTGCACCAATGCTTCTCTTTCCGTCTTCAACCCGCCGTAAACCCCGAACTCTCAGAAGATAGTTTTCCCGAAGCTCTCTTCAACGACGATGTTGTACTGTGTACACTCCTTGTACGGCTCTGATATCAACTTAGAACTTGCTTTTCATAGGAACACAGATCATGATACACAGTAACACAGACAAAAAAACACTCTCCACAGCAAGCTCACATAGCAATTGTATTTCTCAAAATGAAATTACACTGTACATATAGTTGTTCACTCAGGCAACCCATGCATGACCCAGGTTGCCGTTGGCGGGGCGCGTGTCCCGTTGACTTGCCTCGTGGCGAGGCCAACTGATCCTTATCAACTGATAGGACCTACAGTACAGTAACACAGTGATTCTACTTTAATTCTAACTATTAGATCTTGTAAAAGATTGGATCCTTGGCTTACCAATTGGAACTCCCAGAAGGATCTCAAGTGCATCCTGTATTTCACGTTAGCCGTCTCAAGAAGAGTCTACGTGGAGGAAAGCATCTTGGATCTGGAGATCAATTGGACTTGTTGGATGAATCATTGGGTATATCTCTTCTTGAACCCGTAAAGATCTTGGATGCAAGAACTAAACGATTGAAAAATCGTATAGTTATTGAGTATCTGGTTCGATGGAAGGGATATACAAACGATGATGATTCTTGGGAAAAAGAAGGATGCTTAAGGAGGAACTTTTCCAATTTTAAGTTCTGAGGACAGAACTTGAATAAGGGGAAGGAATCTCATGCCCATGACTGGTCTCAGGTAGCATGTCCACACTAGGGACCAGTAGACAAACAACCCGTAAGTTAATTGTGACTATAAGGGATTTGGGACCCTTATGCGTACATGGTCATAATTAATGGTTGTAGGCCTAAACACTTGATGGTGAATTTGTATGGACCTATCAGTGAGTCATTGGGAAACTAGATGATATGGCCAAGATAGGCTGTAGAGGTGTCCAATGAGGTGTCACAGTGCACTACTAGTGGTGCATGGGCCTTGGAGGGCATAAGTATACCTATTGGGCTCTCACTAGTGTATGCTTGATAGCATGACGGGTGGCAGGATGTTGCTGGTGTGATGCCTCATTCCTCTCTGTGTGATTGATCCATAGCTTGGGGTCTAGATCCATTCGATCTAGGTCTGGTTGGGTTGGTTTGTCCACCATCAGGTTCCCTTGTGTTGCTTGTGATTGGCATGCTTAGAATAGGATCCTTGGATTGAGGACTTTATATCTACCGCAACAAAGAAAAGACAAAGAAACAATTCAAGCCTAAGAGGGAGTCGAATCAAAGGCAAGATCATGATCAGCAAGCAGAAGGGACAACAAAGGCAAGTGGAAGAATAAAGGGAGGTCGAAACAGCAAGGTGGAGAAAAGAAGACATGTGTGAGATGCAGACGTGAAGGGCACACAGTCAATACGTGTTGGCTCAATCCGAAAATTGAGTGTATCCACTGTCAGAAGAAGGGTCATGCAGCCATGGACTGCCACTTGAACCCAAGAAACAAATCAACACAAAGCAGACAGGAGAATAGTAGCAATTTGTCCTATGTTGAGGAGCCAAAGAGCTCAAAAATGGACGAAGAGAGATTGAACAGAAATAATTCGATCGCCTACATTTGTGCAATGTCAACACCTGACACACAGGAGGTGATCCTAGACTCAGGAGCTACCTCACACTTTGTGACATTAAGACGAATTATGTCTGATTTTTGAAGTGCTAATCCATCAAGATTCATTGTTCTTGGGGATCCAAACATCAAGTGAACGTATTGGTTCACTGTGGCTCAACACGAATGGCAGAGACAGACGACTTGAAGATATTTAGTTCATGCCTACACTGCAGTAGGACTTGATTTTTGTGGCAAGAATAGCTGATGTAGGGATGTGTGTGACATTCTCAAATGAAGCATGCAACGTTGTTGATGCTAGTACCAGTACCCTGATCACTCAAGGTAGAAGGAAAGGTAATCTATATCACTTGAAGGTACGCCTGCTTGTAGATCAAGTGCATCAAACTCATGATGATTCGCCAGACACTCGATGGCATAGGAGACTATGCCATATGAACTCAATGGCACTTTACCAAGCAAGCCATCATGGAGCAATAACAGGTCAACATCTCGAATGTGAACAATTCGACCACCTGTGATGCATGTCTGAAGGGTAAGATGTCTCGCACTCCATTTGTCAAAGAATCCTACAAAATGACTAAGATTCTAGAGCTAGTGCATTCTGACATCTGTGGGCCTTTTAATTTGATCTCAGTAGGAGGCTCAAAATATTAAATTACCTTCATTGATGATTATAGTAAATTTGCCAGAGTGTATTTTATTCAGAATAAATTAGAAGCACTTGACAAATTCACAGAGTATGTGAATTGGACAGAGAGATGCATTGGCAACAAAGTGAAGCAGATCAGGACAGATCGAGGTGGCAAATACATCTCGAATCGCTTCACTGACTTCTGCAATGATTGTGGTATTATTCATAGAAGGACTGCAGCTTACACACCATAGCACAACGGTGTTGCAGAAAGGAAGAATAGGACCCTGATGGAGGCTGTCAGATGCATGATGGCCTACTCGAAAGCTCCAAGAGTACTATGGGATGAAGCAGTAGCTACAACTGCATACATTCAGGACATGACAGGAAAGTCTGCTGTCCCTCACGTGACACCACACGAATTATGGTGGGGTAGAAAGCCCAACTTGTCTCACATCAGAATCTTTGGCTGTGCAACTTATGCACATATTCCTGATAAGCTTTGAAAGAAGCTTGATGAGAAAGCTGAACAGAGATATCTGGTAGGATATGACAACAATTCGTCATACTACAAAGTCTACATGCTAGACACGAACACTGTGAAGACAGTCAAAGATGTCAGATTTGATGAGAGCAGGACAATGGCCAACGATGATCATGTCAGGTATGAGATCCTTGAAAGACAGTATTATGATCTGTCACCAGTGAAGAGAGAGCAGAAGACAAAAACAAAGATTTTCGAGTCGCTTCGCATTCGAGTGACGAATCAGAAGACAAAAGATTCGAGAGACAGCCTACTACTACAGTAGTTGTAAACCAAGATGGTTTCGGACCTAGCAGAGCAGACAAAGCAAAGGCATTGCTGTCCCAGGAGGATCTCCTAGAAGGTCGACAAGACAACGAAGAGCGCCAGAAAGATATGTGACAAGCAGTTCAGCTTCCACATCAGAAGAGTACTGTGGATTCAGTGGCGAACCACAGACTTTCGAGGAGGCAATTGAATTTCCAGAGAAGGACAAATGGATCCAAGCCATGAACGAGGAGATGAGATCCATGAGGAAGAAACATGCATGGATATTGCAGCCATTACTAGATAAGCGAAAGGCTGTAGAATGCAAATGAGTATACAAGCTAAAGTATGGACCAAATGGAGATGTTTCGAAATATAAGGCAAGACTGGTAGCGAAGGGATTCTCTTAGAGATATGGTATTGACTATTCTGAGACCTTCTCTCCTATCATGAAACATTCGTCCTTATGTTTACTATTTGCATATGCAGCTGCTTATGATCTTAGGATCCACATTGTGGATGAGAAGACAACCTTCTTGCATGGTGAGTTAGATGAAGAGGTCTACATGGATCAACCCCCAGGATATGTCTCGAATTCACTTTCTGATTATGCATGCAGAATGCATATGAGTATCTATGGGCTGAAGTAGTTAGCTCGACAATGGTACAAAAAGAAGGATCAAGCCCTGAAATCATTAGAATTCAAGCCACTAATGGATGATTCCAATGTGTATGTGAGAATTACAGATAAGAAGATCATCATTGTGGCTATGTATGTGGATGACACTTTGATACTCTACAAGAGTGAGAAGCTGATTGTTGAACTGAAGAAAGACATCTCGAAACATTTTAAGATTCTAGATCTGGGAGAAGCCAGTTGTTACCTTGGCTTGCAGATTGACAGGGACTATGCGGAGGTAAGTTGTACCCTCATCAGTCCAGATACACCCAAAAAATTCTGGAGGATTTCAAGATGCTGAATTGCAAAGGAGCGAATACTCCAATGCTTGCAGAAACGGTGCTGACAAACGAAAATTGTTCGAGGAATGCAGAAGAGAGAGAATTAATGCAGCTCACACCATACAGGAAACTGATAGGATCGTTGATGTACCTTGCAGATAACACACATTTTGACATTGCTTATGCAGTGTTTAGAATGAGCCAATTTTGTACGAATCCAGACTCGACACGTTGGAAGATTGCAAAACGAATTTTGCAATATCTTCAATTAACAAAGGATTATGGTTTGTGTTATTGTCGTGATGCAGGGTTCCAAATGCTTTCCTATAGTGATGCTAGTTGGGCATCCCTCAAAGACGACTGTAAGAGTGTCTCAGGAGGATGCACCATTGTGTCAGGCACGACAATTTTTTGGGTTAGCAAGAAGCAGAACATTGTGGCTCAGTCATCTTGTGAAGCAGAGTATGTTGCAGCAGCAAAGATGGCCAATGAGATAATTTGGCTAAGATATTTCCTTGACGAATTGGGCAAAATCAGGAATGAACCTTTGGTTTTGCAAGTAGACAACACATCTGCAATACATCTGACGAAAGACCTTGTGTTTTACTCAAGGACAAAACACATTGCGATCAGGTACCACTTGATCAGGGATTTGATTGGGAAGAAAATGCTGCAGACCACATTCATTGGAATGAAAGACATGGTTGCTAACATTTTCACAAAGGCCTTGGACAAAGTTCTGTTTCAAGAAACAGAGGAGCAAAAATTGGACAGTGACGAATGGATTATTTCTGATGGCACTATTTCATACTCATTTTGATGTAAGCTCTTTACTAATGTAAAGAATCCAATGAAAATAAGTACTGGATAAAAAAAATATTCGATTAAGCTTGTTTATTTCTCTACATGTATTTGTTTTTTTTTTCTCAAGTGGAAATGTGCATAGAACACTAACTTTATTTGTTTGTAAAGATTATCAAGACGGAGCTTGTCCTATTACAATATGAGATTTCTGAATACTTCATATTCATTATTCATGAGAAACTGGTAAGTCTCATGAATTCTAGTTTACTAGTTTTGTACAGTAATTGTCAGTAGTAATTAATCATGATTCTATGCAATATTTAATAATAAAGCTTTTTTTTTTTTACAAATACGTAAAAGCAAAAACTTTATAGTGATAGAAACTAGCAAGCAAACTTTTTTCAAAAGACTTTTAGGACTCAAACTTTTCTAATATCAAGAATTGCTTTTCTGCAAGTACAAATTAGATAAGAGCATGATATTAAATGTACAAACATTGGCAAAAATATCAAAACAGTGGAAGAACAATAGAATCAATAATCAGATTCTTACAAGACTATCATCAATATTGAAAACGACCATACAAGCAAAAGACAATTTCATGTAACAATCCATATTTATATAATAAAAATCCCATGAATGGCTTGTGTACATGTCTAATTATATACCTTTTTTGATCAAAGCATTTAAATGTATATGATTTGTAAAAAAAACTATCTATGCATCTATTTTGTCTTTTTCTTTTTCTAAACTAGGAAGCTCTCCTGTTAAAATTGGTTGCTCCTGTATTTTATGTACATCAGGAGCTTAGTATAGAACTATTTCTGTCCATGTTATTATCCCTTTCTTTTCATTAGGAAGGATTTCAACCCTCTTCTCTCCATATATAATTACATTTGCATTGATTGTTGTCTGGAATGCAGTCGTCTTCTTACAAACTTTCATGGCCTCATCATCATGCACAACTATTTTGGCATTTGAAACTTCATCAACTCCTGTTGTAATTTGTATGCTTTATCATTGTATTGTTCAAGAGTGAAATGTCATTTTCAACACAATGGATTAGTAATTTCATGAACACAATGCTAAATTATAAAAAGTTCACATAAGCAAGTGAAGAAAATGACCAAAATTTATCTTATCTGCATCAACATCCTCTTGTAGATTGTACCACTCAAAAAATAATTTGGTGTTATATATATATGACAAACTAGCTACAACCAAAATAATCTTTTTGCTATACACACTACAAGTAATGAAAGCAGATTACTAATGTCAGAAACAAAGCACAAAGAACATAAATACTTAAAATTCTAGTAAAAATGTAATCAAGAAAATGCTTACCTGAATGGACTTTATCTTTATTTCACCACCAAGTTTTGTAGTTGTTGGTATCTCTTTGAGAGCTCTGGGAGAATTGCATCAATTCTTCTCTGTGTTAAATTGGTAAAATATAGTTTAAAATAGAGAAAATTTGATGCACCTTCTTTATCAATTTTGATTGAAATAATATTTACGCTCCAATGATGACTACATCAAGGCAACATTTAGAATCATCACATAGAAATACAAAAGACATTAAAAAAAAAAACATATCTCAAAACACCAATACTTACTTATTTTCATATGGTAGCAAATATATTTTTGCCACTGAACTGCATTCAATAAAATATTGTTGCTTATCGAAGACGACATCCTTAACTATTATAGCTATCATGAAAAATGGACTAATACAAAAAATTTCCTACAAGGAATCTTGTTATGTCTATGTACAGTACAAGGGAATTGGAACTATTCTTGATGTGGATAGCCGGTCAGTCCAGTTGTATGTGGTTATTAGTTATGCTACGTCATTCCGGACGTGGTCGTATTAAATAATTAATAATCATATGAGGGCCCAGACCTATAATTGGACATAGGAGCACATGCATGGTGAAGACTGCTTTAATGCAAGAATAAGAGATCAATAGCTCAATTTAGGTTGCATGGGGATCCTAAAGGGAATATTCTCTCTCTCTTGAGAAGAATAAGTCTAGTGGAAACTTGCCCATCCTCCTATTGTGAATTATGATTCTTGAGCCAGTTCTTCCTCTCCTCTCTTGTGTTCTTCACTGTGGCTTGGGGGTGGATTGGTTAGAATATTGACTAGCCTCTCCATATTGGTTGGGTGGTTCATGCTCCACATGTGTCCTTTTGGTTTGCATTTGATTGGAATCCTGTAGATCTTCACTTGGTGGTTCTTACAGTGGTATCAGAGCTTGGATCACATCTACCAGGAGGTGGAGCTTGAGGATCTTGGATTTTGCAGTTCTTTTGGTGTAGCTCTTTGCTTCTTCTTCCAAGTGTTGGAATTCAATTTCAAGTAGGTGGATTCTCAGATCCTTGGTGTACTTTCAGCCCAAAGATCATAATTGTGGATTTGTTCCATGAATTTTGAAGGAAATCATTGAATTTTTTATGAATTTAGTGAATTTTTCACCTAGAATTGATGGTTTTTGCAAGGAATTGATAATAGGATCTGGTGTAGTACGTTTTCCAGATTGTACTTGCTGTTTTACAGTCATTAATCACAGAATTTAATGATTGCATGTTGGTTGAAAAGTCAAAAGGTTGATTAGATAGTGATTTTGGACCAAAAATTGGGGTTTTTGGACCATAGATGGGCTATGGAAACCATGTTTGACTTGAATCAGAACTTTTAGTGCTTGCATGCAATGAATTTACAGGGATTTGGATTTGAAGGGGCACGAATTTGTGGATTTCCCCCATGAATTTGGGTCAAAATTGGTCAAAAATCATGGGTTTTTTATGTTTTTTGGACTAATTTTGGGGTAGATCTCAAATTTCTCAGCCAAGAATTGGTATGGACGTTCTCAGAGATGTAATGAAGCTGCCCCTAATCTTTCATGAAGTTTGGTAGGGATTAGACGCCATTAGGGGGCTCAAAACATTCAAAAATAGTGTGTTTTTGATGATTTTTGAGCATGACTACCTCTCAATTGGTGGTCTGAACCTGTTGGTTCTTGTTACAAGCTGAAAGATATGTTGGATTGCCTCTGATTTGAGCCATCATGCATCCAATTTGGATAGATGTGCATCAGACACCGACGTATTGTAGTTTTGCTTGTTGAAGGAAGCCAAAAATGCATTTTTTGCATGATCTGAGCTTATGATTGCTTGCTGGACCTGTTAGAAGCTTCTATGCCTCTCTAATGAACCTTAGTAGAGTGCTTGTAGCCTCTGATCCAAGTCTTTTTGGGTTGGGATGTCCTTTGATGATACCTCTCCACAAAAATGCGCCCTCCTACCTGTTTTTCAAGCATTTAATGCTCGCACATGTGAAGCCAAGGGTGCAGGGTGACGTGGCAAGTGCCTTGTAGACCCATCTCCCTTCGTACTGTGCTTTACAGTGACCAATTTGGTGTCCTGTAGGATGCTAGTAAGCAATCAAGATGAACACAAACAGAAGCTCCGCCTGCGTGCGAGAAGACCTATATGCATGCTTAAATGCATGTTGCATGCATAACCAATGATTTTGATCAGTAGAATTCTTGCATGTGACTATTTTTGGCAATTCTAGATCAAAAAGTAGATTTCCTAGCAACTAGGCCATTTACGAAAAAAATTTACTTTTTTGAAAAAATTCAGTGCATGTCGAGTTAGTTCCATGCAGCATCTTTTGAAATGATATCGATTTGAGACAGTGGCTGTGTTTTTGCAAAATCGATCTGATTAATCGATTTTCATAGTTGGTCCATTTCGAACGGATTTCAAAAATCCTAACTTTTTGTAAAAGTTAGTGGTTGGTCATAAAAAGTGTTGTTGCGTGATTTGTTCTGATATTGATTTTGCAAAAGTTTGCTCAAACGAGTGAAAGACCTTGCTATATGATATCAGCCAGTTATGAAGGTTTTGAACGTTTCACTTATTGGTTGATGATTGGATCTCGACTAATTTAAGCAAATTTTGCATGTCAGGAAATCAATATGGCAGACAATAATGCAAATGCAGCTCTTGATGGTCAGGTGCCAATGCCTACCTATCTGCAAATTTGTCAGTCATTAAGTCAAGCGCTTAATGAAATAAACAACAGGAACACTTTACATGATCAACAAATGGAAGTACTGTTAAATCAAGTGAGAGCTTAGTCTGTTCCAAATTTGGGCTTTCAGCCTTAACCATTTTTGGGGGAGAAGAAAGAGAAGAAGCTTGAAATTGTGGATGACTGGTTAACCAAGTGGACCGGTTATTTTTATCTACACAAAATTCTTGAGGAGAAAAAGATAGAGAGTGTTACTTTGTTCTTCTGTGGTAAAGCTTCATCATGGTGGCATGATTTACAACCTAAACCTACCACATGGGACGAGTTTGTGGAGGTGTTCAGAAAGTCGTTTGTGGTTGTGGACGACTCGGATTTTTACCAAAGATTTGTGAATTGCAAAATGGGTACTTGGAGTTTGGACTCGTACCTACAAGATGGGATCATCCAGACCCAGCTAGAAAAAAAGGAAAGAAAAGAGTTCATGGAAATAAGAATAAAAAATATTTTGACGAACTGGATCAAGCTGCATCTAAATTTAGACAAAAGAAAGAGCTGTCCCAAAAAAAGGCTAGAAGGACCAATGTTTGTTTCCATTGTGGTCAGCCTGGACACGTTATGAAATTTTGGCCAGAATGAAAGAAAGGCGTAGCTCAAGTGATTGAGATGCCAGAGACTCGGACTCAAAACTGAAGCCAGTAACCATAGATATCGTGTATATCTAGCTTCAGGAGCGGAGTTGGAGACGTGGGATGTGAAAGTTCCAAGACTCCCTGTTTGGATCCAGGACTATAGAGAGTTAATTGATTTCCATGTTTTAGATTTAGCACGTATAGATATTATTCTAGGATACGAGTGGTTATTTAATAAGCATCCTAAAATAGATTTTGAGAAGCATGTTCTCTCTTTTCAGGAGGGTAAAGAAATAGTTACATTGTTTGGAGACAATTTTGTACATCCATCTGGGATGAGTTCATCTGCTAATGTAATGGAGATTTTTGATTCACAGTATGAAGCTTATTCTTTATTTGCTAAACCAATTTTGGATTTATCTGAAATGCATCTAAGTAGTTGTGAATTGTCAAAAATTCTTAACTCGGTAGAGCAAATTGAGAAGAACAAGTTACTGTCTGAATTCAAAGATGTATTTCCAGAAGAATTACCTCATGGATTACCCGTCTAGATCGGTAGACCATAAGATTGAGTTAATTCCATGTAGTCACCCTATCTCTAGACAACCTTATAGGTTTTCTCAGAAAGAAGAGGTAGAGATTACTAAGCAAATTGAAAATTACCTGAAGAGATCCTATTGGACCTCTTAAACTTCATCAAACAAAAGCATTACACTTGTCTACACTCTAATTGGCACGAGTTTGGTCTCCTACTCTATTTTGGCTCAATAGTGGCATTACAAGTGGAAATGGATAATTTGCCATCTATGCCAAATTTGACCCTATCAACATCCTACACCTAAATGCTTGACTATGAAATTCTATGAGACCCCTATATCAAACATTTTTTATTTACTTTACAATTCTCCACACGTGGGAATATCCTCCACACATGTGAGATTCACTTACAAACTTCTTTCATAAAAATACCAAGCTAGATTTTTGCCAATTTCTCACACTCCTCAAAAAATAGCTTGGAAAGGTACTAGATCACTTGAGAAGTTTGTAAATCTTTTTGAGTAGATCTTTTGGTATGCATCAGAAGTGAAGATCAGCCAAGGGATCCATCATAGCAGCACCCTCACCATATCCATGATAAGATCTGTTTGGTAGAGATCTCTTGCCAATGCCTTTGAAGAGTGCTCCACCAATATGCCATTATGATCATGTTGATGATGATCTTTGCTTTGAAAGTTCCACTTGCATGATGGATGCACCATAAGTAGAGAAATCCGAGATTTCCAAGCCTCATAAGGATCATGGAGATCAAGATCATAAGATGTGAAACAATGATGATTATCAAGATTATGCATTCTAGCTTGACTAGTCCACATAAAATGAACTATATCCATGATGGATCTAATCTTGATATCAAAGACTATCTTGATCTCTTTTAGGCTAGTTACTCTCTCAAGGATGTAAGTTTCCACTTTGGATGCTTCACTTAATCTCAAGAGGAGTTTACAATTTGCCTCAAAACATGTGAAAACATGATTTTCAAAAAAGTGAGTACCAAGCTCAATCTTGTCCTTACTAGAACCAAGAGCATACTTTTGAAAATATAATATATTGCTTTAAAAAAGTATTGGAAACATATCTAAGTCAATAATGACAAGAAACATGTCCATACCATAAGCATCATACAAAACTAGTATAGCTTTTCTTGAACTTTGAGATCCAAAAAATTCAATGAAGCAAGATAGCATATCAAGCAAAGGAAGAGAAGCATATACGAATGTGTTGTAATAGATACAACATGAAAGATGCCCCTCTTTGCCATGTAAGGTGAGCCATAAATACTTGGCCATGCATCTTGAAGATCTTCTTGAAATCATATGAAGAAGAGACTCCTCCTCACACCGAGGCCCCATCATAACTTGAATACCTTCAAAAGAGATAACTTGTGATGCTTCTTGAGAAGCCTTGATCTCGGCCACTTCCAAGATTGAATCTTCATGCAATATGACATCTCTATTCACAATCACTTTTGAGATATAGAGTGTAAAGACACTACAGGCCTCCTTGATGGATGAGTATCCAATCATGATCCATGAGCTTGGATCATCCTTCCTCCTTGTTTCCAAGGGAATATGTGCAAAGCAAGCACTACCAAGTTCACTAAGGTGATCAACCTGAGGCTTCATCTTGAATAAAACTTCATATGGTGCTATTCCTTCAAGAGCTCCAATACTCCTCAAAGCTTTGATCTTCAATGAAAATTTCTTCTCATCATATGCTTTGAATAATAAGGAATAATCATACACCATAATACTTGAAGAGAGAAGATATGTGCATCTTGTGTGATCATCCTCCTTTGAAATATTGGACATATAAGAAACATCAAGAGAGTTTGCACTCTCACTTGGATTCAATGACATCAAAGCCACTATCAAGAAGTTGGCCAACACTTGAGATGTTCTTTGTAAGCTTTGGGACAAAAAGAACATTGTTGAGAAAGAGATATTTGGAAGATGCAAGCTTCAAGGGAATAATCCCTACTCCTTCAATATTGCACTCATGCTTACTTGCAATGTATATGGTCTTCTTGACTCCATCATAAGGCATAATAGATGAAAAAGAGTGTTTGGAGCCACACATATGTGAAGATGCTCCACTATCCATATACCATGAGTCATCCTTGTTGAAGGTGGAAGAGGAGAAGCTTGATGCCATAAGAGAGCCTTCTCCATCACTTGCAATATAGTCTTCTTTCTCATTGGTGATGTTGGCTTGATTGAGTTGATTCTTCTTCTTGAAGCAATTGGTGGCATAATGGCCTTTTTTGCCACAATAAAAGCACTTGATCTTCTTCTTCTTGAGATTTGAATTAGAAGCATGAGAGGTATCCCCCTCCTCTCCATCTTGGTCTTTAGCGTTGTCATTAGAGAAGTGATGGTATTGCTTCTTACTCCTCTCTTTGTGCTTGGCAAATAGAACTTTGCCATCATCATGATTGAGTGATAGCTTGTCCATCCTCAAGAGTTTGTACTCTTGTCTTTATTCTTCATAAATAAGCACACTTTGAAGGGCCTCCAAACTTGGTAGCTCCTCCTTAATGGAATAGGATTGGACAAGGTTGTCATATTCATCTCTCAAGCCATTGAGAATGACTTGGACTAGCTCACTTTGATTGATTGAGTCACCAATACATGCAAGCTCCCTATGAATATCCTTGACTCTCAAAACATAATTAGATGCACTCTCATCACTCTTTTGACTACTTTGGAAGATTTGATTTCTAAGAGTGAGGAGGCTCCTCCTCAATCCCAATTACAATGTCCAACACATCTTGGAGTATCAAGATGGACTTCATCCTCAACTTCCATATTGAATAATTGAAAGTAGACAATCTCTCACTTGGTTGCAACAAGTATGAACTCATCGAAGTCATGTAAAGTGGAGATAAATAAAAGTGATGAACAAAAAATGTTGCTTCTCTCTAACTATAGGATCCAATAATGGTGTGCTACCATTGTCTGGCCATCTGATTCAAGATGATCAGGAGAACTAAAACTAAGCAAGGTTTCAAACTTATGGAATACAGCTGATCAAAAGTGACCAGTAAACTTAGGATCTCTATCACTAACTATATCACTTGGCAGTCCATAAAGCCCAAATAATCTTTCCACAAAGATCTGAAGCCTTAATAGTTGACTTGACTGGTATAAAAGTAGCTAACTTTGTCAACCTGTCCACCACAACCCAAATAGAATCATTTTGGCATTGGGTCCTTGGAAGTCCAACCACAAAATCCATAGATATAATTTCCCATCGTTTCCGAGGGATATCTAGGGGATGTAGCAACCCTCCACTCTTTAAGCATTCATCTTTGGCTAATTGGCAAGGTCTACACTTAACCACATAAGACTCGACAAATGGCTTGAGTTTCGGCCAATGAAATTCTCTTCTGACCAAGTCCAAATTCCTGTGTATACCCGGATGACTTGCACAGGGAACGTCATGACACTCATAAAGAATCTTCTTCTTTAACTCATCATCCATCGGTACACAAATTTTTCCATTCCGAAATAGTAACCCACCTCGAATAGAGAACTGTTCTGCTATATTCTTATCTTTCCTAGGAACCTGAGACCCCTGTGAGTAAATCTCTATTCCATTCTCATTTTTTCCTGTCTCCACCATCTTCTAGATGGGACCAAAATGAGAATCTGATTCACATTTTTCTCTCAGTGAAAGATATAGATCAGTGGAAATCTGGGTGAAAGAAAGTTCATTCAATTCACCAATCCAACTAAGTGCATCCGCAACTTGGTTAGAGCTGCCCTTGATATATCGAATCTCATGATCAAATTCCTGCATAAGCTTAGCCCACCGAGCTTTACAACCCCTTAGATTGTTCTGATTACAAAAGTACTTCAGAGGTTGGTGATCTATATAAACTATAAACTGACTACCATAAAGGTAATGCCTCCAGGTTTTAAGTGCATGTAACACAGCAAATAACTCTTTCTCTTGAGTTGTATAATGCAACTAAGGCCCTATGAGTTTCTTGCTTTCAAACGTTATCGGCCTATCCTCTTGTAGAAGAACTGCCCCTATCGCCGAATCACTTGCGTCAGTTCGCACGATGTAAGGTATATTAGGATTTGTGATCTGTAAAACAGGAGCTGAAGCAACCATTTGCTTGAGTTTCTCAAAGCATTGGTTCAATTCATCATTCCACTCAATAGGCTCGCTAGGTAGACCTCTCTTTTTCTTTTTATTAACTCTGCCTTTAGTCAAATTATTTAAGGGTGTTGCCACTTTAGCCTAATCCTCAATTGACTTACGAAAGAAAACTGTAAAACCGAGAAAAGATTTAACTTCTCCAACCGTCTTTGGTATCGGCCAATCAAGCACTGTCTTGACCTTACTCTCGTCAATCTCCAACCCACTACAGGTGATCTTATGACCGAGGTACAACAACTCATGCTTAAAGAACTCACATTTAGATTCCTTAGCGTAGAGTTTCTCTCATCTGAGAATATCTAAGACAGTCTTAAGATGACTCAAATGCTCCTTAAGTGTTCTACTGTAGATGAGAATATCATCTAAGAATACAACCACAAACTTCCCTAGATATGGACGGAAAAGATCGTTCATCATCTGTTGGAATGTTGTTGGTGCATTCGTTAACCCAAAAGGAAGCATGAGAAAGTCATAGTGACCGAATCTCGTCCAAAAACCAGCCTTCTGCACATCACCTGGATGAATCCTAATCTGATGATATCCGGTTCTAAGATCTATCTTTGTGAAGTATTTAGCTCCACCTAATCAGTTGAAAGAAGAAGCTCACATACTTGATAAGAAATTTTAAAAAAAAAAGCAAAAAAGAGTGTTGAAGGACATTGATGAACTCTCACTAATGGAGGCCAAAGTAGAAAAATGATTAAAGCTTTTGTTTTGAATCATTTTTTTGGTTTGTATTTGGAGTAGCATGACAATTATTATGTAAATTTTTGGGTTTGTAAATTTTGGTCATCTTTTGCAAATCAGCATTGGCTGCAAATGAGCATATGAAGGACAATGACATGATTGAGAAATCTTTGAGTTCGATATTGACAATCAAGTCAACAAAGTCTTTACTAGACAATAATCGATATTCTCGAATCAAGTCCAAGGTCACCAAGGCCTTAATGAGTGAAGCCGATAAGGTTATCGACCGAACGTTGTGATTTTTCAGGTATTAGTAGGGAGGCATGTGCCACTATATTTAAAGTTATTAAGGAGGCCTTTGGATGGTTGCATGTTAGAAAATTCCCAATTCCTCGCCCTTTTCAAATTAATTTGAAGAGAGATATGTTGAATGTGAAAAATCAAAAAGTCATCTATGTTGAGTCTAGAGGTTAGATAAACTTTTTTGTTACCATCCATCTGTAGGATGATGATAGGGCCAATTTTGGCCTAGGAGACAAGTCCACATGTACAACCATGATTTGGCCATAAGTAGGATATGATCTCATATCTCATCAAGCCAATCATATTTAGAGATAGGAAAATAGGGGTCCAATTATACATAAGCTCCCCTCACCTCGAGATCCTATTAGAGGACTCATCTACTTCATTATGTACTTGAGTTTTTGAGATCTAAGTGAAAAAATTGGCATTTCTAGTCTATCTTGTCTTCTCCCTCTACCCGAGGCTTAATTGTTGGTTTCAAGTTCTACCCAAGAGCAAGGTGTTTTTGTACTTAAGTTTTTCAAGCTTGAGTCTCCACACGTGTGAGAGTACTTGTATGATGGTTTTATGCATGTAGATTAGTGCTCTTGCCATAGAATTGGATGTTTGATCTTGATTATCAATCTACACTTGATCTAGGTTCAATCACAAAGTCTTATGAGATCAAATCACACTTTGTGGCATTCCCACACGGGTGAAAATTCAACATGGTATCAGAGCTAGCCTATTATACTCATGCATCTATTAAGTTTTGTGGGATTTTTGCATTGAAATCAACTTTGAGAGAGCCTAGTGTGGAAGATTTCAGATCAATTAAGGTCTAAATCCATAAAACTAGAATTGAAGTCCAGCCTTATACAATGATAACCAGAATTTAAGATCAAAATAAAAGAGAAAATATATCACTCAAAACTATGCCAACACTACCACCCACATCAACTATTGACTTCAGATCATCGACTGCCTTGTAATTTTTAGTTGTGTGGCCATCAAATTGTTAGACATGTATGTCATAGCATAATTGAGAATCATGTTATAATCTGGATGCTCTCTAGCATATGCGAATATGGGCTTTACATGAGCGCTCTCAAATGCCCCATAGTTTCATACCACGACATGCGGGTGATTATAGGCCGCCAAGCTCACTTCATGAGTATGCAGAAGCATAGTTGGAGATATATTCCCAACATTTCCAAGAAGCCAACGCGAAACATTAGTCAAGTCGTACCGTGGCTCCTCATCCGAGCCAATAAGCTGAAAAACGTCCCTCCGTGCCAGGTATTTGAGGATGCAATCAAGAGCACCCACATTGGGATGTGCACAATTAGGCAATCTAGCATCAATTTGCGCAGTAGAGAGTGATGCACCAGGCCTTGGTGGGCAAGAATTTCGGGAACTCCCACCATGACCACTGCTCTGATGGTGAGGGAAGTCACACCCCCCAATATTATCTCACATATTAACTCCTACCCAAGAAATTGTTGTTGCGTAAGCTGTTGAGCATCATCAACAAAATTCCCAAATAATTTTGATTCGTTGAATGGGATGGGGAATTGGTGAATCAATTTTAGCGGTTGGTGGAGCAGATTGTGGCTTTTGCTCCAAAGCGACAACAATTTAGGAGCGTGGTTGGAGATAGACTTATGGAGGTAGGCATCACGTCTAATAATGACCAGACACATGATCACATTTTTTCTGCAGCAGATCTTCTTGAATATTCAAATCCAAACACGATCTTATGGCCTCAAGATATATCACGCACAAGCTTATAATCTTGTGCGTCTGGGCTATACGCCCACTGTTAGCAACTGTGCTAACACAGAGAAAATAAAAAAATAATAAAACTCCGTGGCATGTGTTTTGTAAGACCACGTATGAGTATCTGTCAATAAACTTCAAGCCATGGCATGTGTTTTGTAAGTCCATGAGTAGAAGCTTAAATAACAATAAAATAGCTTAAACTTAGATTTAGAACTTAGACTTAGGAAACTTAAGATTAGAAATATTTTATCTTAAGTTGTCCTAAGTTAAGAAAATTGAAGTTCTAAATCCTAAGTTAGAAGTTCTAGAAAGGCTAGAAACAGATTAGTCCCATAAGTTAGTAGACACTTATGGAAGACCCTCCTTGCCATAAAAGGAGAGTTATTTGCATTGTAAATAACACTTTTGAGATTAAGCTATCTTGCTCTCTATTTTGGAGAATTATCATTCTATTCATTTGTGTTCCCCTTGGAAAGGTGCATAGCTTGAGGGAAGGTGCTCGGGCCTCCTCTTGCCTCCTTTTCATCGGTTTTATTGTGGCATGTTCATTATTGCTTATTTGTTTAGTATTAGCCGCAATCTCATTTTATTACCCTTTGGGTGTTAATCTAAGATTAGTCTAGTCACCTTGCTAGTTGGGAAGCCTTAGCAAGGATTTTTATTGTTGTTACTAATTAGTTTATTTCCGTTTCGGGCACTAGTTGGGTAAGCCTTAGTGCTCTCATTCCTGTCCATATTTTTGTTGAAGCTTATTGTAGAAACTTAAAATGTGAATGAATCTCTACATCCCTATACTACACCCGTAAGTAGATCTAGCCACCACACTCACTAGAAATACTTCCAACACCCACCCCCTGCCGCGCCTCCTTGCTTTCGGTAACCTGCTGGTGACCCTCCCTGATTTAGGCCTTGAGCCCGCCACCTGTTCTCAACGGCCCGCTCTCGGGCATTGGTTCCCCGAGCGCAGCTCCCGAGATTCGCTTCCCAATTCTCTGCTCCAGGAGTGCCACATGGCTGAGTGAAATATATCCCATAAGGAGTGCTGGGATTTTTTCACTCAACCATATAATATCAAACTAGCCCTTCACCTCCCATGTGTGAGAGTGCCCAGGACTTTGGGCACTGGGACCCAGAGCACGCGGCCCACCATGACAGGTGGGCCAATCCAAAATATTAATGTTTTGTCTATCTACTTATTACTAGATTCAAAATTCTACTTCCCGCGAAACTTTCTCTTTAGTATGTAGATATAACTTTTGAGACTTTGAGCATTCAGTCTTTAAGATTTCATCATCTTAACAATATCTCCTTTCATCATTATTCTCACTTTAGATTTCTTCCCGATATCTAATTGTCTCCATGTGTATCTTGCCAGTTTTCTAGTGTTAGTTGTAATTGTCTCTAATGAGGAGCTATTATCTTATTTTTACTTCATTAGTTTTTTTACTCTAAAACATTTTCTGTTTCTCACTTCCAAGGAATAGGCCTTGTGCCTACGGAGCATTTACAAAGGCTCACAAGGAGTCGAGCACACTACAACTCTCAAAAGCATGGAAGGGAGCTAGGTAATATTATCAACAGGTGCACTAGGAACCCCATAGCTACTGATTCTCAGCGGAATCGGTCCTGCAGCACATCTAAAGTCACTTAATATAACAGTGCAGCTGGACCTGCAGGGCGTGAGTGAAGGCATGTCATACAATTCCACGAAGTACCTTCTCATCCCCTCAGCAGTACAGCCAGTATAAACCTCCCTCATTAAAGTGGTGGGCATCAAGTGTGCAGCGAAGTATTGCTTATACTCCAAAAGAAAATTTGTTGTTGTGGAGCCGCGATTCATTGGCTCTGCCAATCGTGCGCTTCAATAACATCTCAGTTGGATCAGCTACAGAAGGTACAAATTACATGTAATTAACTTCGTAAGCATTTCAACATAACGGTCGAATCTTTTAGCTTCACAAACTGGCGCTTGATCATTGCAATGTGGTTGAGTGACAAGCTTGGTCTCAGCAAGAATTGAACGCCCTAACAAATTACTGCAGAGATTAGGCATACTATCACTGCACATGATCGCATAAAGTAATAGCTCTAGTTCAATCTAACTTAGCTCACAAGGATTGATGCAACTGCTGGTTAAGATGCAGTATAGAATGCAAGATTATAATGCAAGATAAAGCTATATCATTTGCTTCGGTGCCCTCAAGCGTAGCAAAAGTCGAAGCCAATTCGTCACCATTAGGAAACTTCAACCCAATTGGTAGGCATAGGAAGCCGACTGAGATTGCACCACAGAATCGAAGTCATAGACAGAGGCTTGCCATAATGCCTTTCCCTTGCAAGCTTTGGTTGCAGCAGAAGAGTGAGAGACTGACGATCCTTTTCTCTTGCGTCCCCTATGATCTTCACTCGTTGCTCAGTATTCACCATTCCTATACAAAATCAGCTATTTAAATTTTTACATCGCTTTAACTATTCTCGCGCTTCCCACACGATCGACACTCATAGCTCGCAAGAAAATTTAGGGAGCATTGCAGTAAACATTTTGAGGTCATGTGAGACACAAGTCTAGACGTCCGCTGAAGCTTTCCGGAGAAGTCGTTGAGACATAATCTTTATTACACAGAAAGAACCAGCGCAATCGATCGATCCAGAGGGAAACACATAGATCTGGAGGGAGACAAATAATGCGTGATAGAGAGAGAAAGAGATAGGCACGATATATGGCAAAGGGTCACGTGGCAAAGAAGACACCCGAATGGGCAAATGAGCATACTTAAGTGGCTAGAGAGATATGAAAAATGCCATGTCATCATTTAAAAAATGATGATGTGGATTTTTTGTATTATTTCTATAAATGATGACGTGTAATTTTCTTCTTTCAAATAACTTTAAAATGAGTACTAACTGACCTTATAATGATCTTGGGTTAGAAAGACAACAACTCACCAATCTTGCCAATGTAGAAAAATCAACATCTACTCTAAGAATGAGAAGCAAACTCTAATAGATCTTGATCAAACATGAACCAAAACATAAAATAATGTTGTTGTTCATACAATAACAGTAAGCTACTGTATTTCACATGTGTGGATCTGAAAATAGCATTTAATAAGCATTCTACCCATAGAATTGCAAGATATTACAAGTATAGTGCACCAATGGATAGTAGAACCCAAGAGAACCATGTATAAGCATGAATGAGATAAGAAAGAGAGTGTGTGATCTCTTTTCCCATGAGTTACAAAAAATTGAATCCCTCCAAAACTCGTTTTCTACACTTTCCCACACTTTTCAAAAGTATTTATTCAAATTCTTTTAGACTAATACAACTTTAAAAAGTCAAACTCTAAGTCTAATATGAAATTGGCCTCAAATGCCATATAGACAAATGTAGCAAATTTTGACTAAACTAGTTGAAATCTCTCACACCTAGTTGCATTTTCCTAGCCATCTTAAAAATTTTTGGATCAAGAAGGGTCAATAGGACATTGATTGGACATGATCTGGTATTGTACAGATTCCAGTGCTCAGAGACGTGTTAGGGTCAGCCAACTTTGGTTGATGAGTTCTTCTTCAAGTTAGATCCAAAATCTATGCTTGATAGCTTGATGGAAAGCTAAAAAAAGTCTAGTTTTTTATGCAATTTGTTTCATGCCATTTGGATGAGCCAATAAAAAGCTATAGCCTTTTAATGAAGGTAGGTAGGGTACCTAGCCTGGTTAAACACTTTTGGTTTGATCCATATTTTGCTTGTTTGATCCAAAAACTCGGTTTAAAGCTTGCCAATCTCATCTATTTGAGATCTAAACACAGTTTTGAGGGGGACCCACCCTACATGATTTTGATCATGCTAGATTTGCCAGTTTTGAGGGGGACTGGCCTAACATTGTAGTTTTATGGATACAAAATGCAAAGGTGTTCAATTGCACGTAAGCTTATTTATAAAATAATAAGCCATTTTGAAATATTTCGGAAAGTGGAATTGTACATGTGTATGCTCAAACTTGAAGTAGCGTTTAAACTATTGGGAATAAAAATGACTACAAATCAGAATTCCTTTTAAACAAAGTTATACATGTTCAAAATTGGAAAAGAGAAAAAAAAATGGCAAGCCGAAAAGGGGGGGTGGTGGGCACGGCGATGATTTTTTTGTAATTTATAAAAATTGGGAAACAAAAAATGCATCATTCAACTCAAACTCACCTAAAAAAAAAACATGGCACCTTTGAGAGAATTATCACGATAGCTTACATCGCGACAAAATTAAGAAAGCACATATTAGTGCTTAAGACGCATCATCTCTAAAAGAAATTGCACCCTCATCCTCATCCACCGACACTCCAAAAGAGTTTAAAATATTTCATCGTGAATTATGATTTTGGATGGATGCTTTTGAATCATCGAATGCGTGGGTCTATGACTTAACTTCACCCTCTTAGTAAAAGCAAGTAGGACATAAAACTCGTGGGGGTCCACCCACACTCTCCCTTGGGACCAAAAAGTAGCATGACGAATATGTGGCAGGAATGTTTTGCTGTGCCAAATGGCATTCGTTTTTAAGTAATAATAACGGTCGCCATCTTTACCAGTTTGTCCTTTCTTCCACTGCCACATTCCAAAATCATCATCCAATTTCTTCCACATTTTCCTACTTTTCCAACTATTTGCTCTTGATTCACTTCTCTGATTTGGGGAATGCAACTGCCTGTCTGTTGCTATGTGTTTGGGGGGGGGGGGGCAATTGGAAAAGTATGTATGATCTGGGAGCAAAACAAGCTTGCTTATCATCAAATACAGAATGTATGCCTTATGGTGCGGTTAGTTTTTAATGAGGAAGCTTGCACAAAGGAATCAGAGGACTATTCTGCTGACATATTCTAACTATCTCAAGGCTGCCACATATCTGGTAAGATGATTGAGGAATGCTGATCATTCTTGCATTTTGTCCTAAAAACCCTGCACAGGCCCTCTCTTGCTATTGTAGTCTTCTCATTTCTACTTGTTTATTGTGAATTGGGCATACAATTTTGTGGGCTCATGACTGGGGGTTTTTGTATTGTATGATTCACTTCGGAATACAAAGTTCAAAACAAAGATTTCAGTATGTTGATAGCACTTTATGGGTCACAGAATCGAGTGATATGTCCCATTACTCATCGTTTATTTCCGATGCTTCACATTTTTTACAGTGGCAATTGAGTCAATGAGAGGTCTTCTCAGATTGCGTGGCTTTCATGGCATGTTTTAAAATCTTGGTGAGACTTAGTTGTGAATTGTAGTTGTCAATTTGTAAGAATTGAGCCGAAGTATATTAAAAGTCAGAATATGTTCACTCGGCTGTTGAGTGGCAATTTAGCTGCTTTAATTTTCAAGAGATTAAAAACTGTTTGCCACCAGATAGTCTCTGGATCCTGGGTTTTAATTACCTTTCTAACTAGACGGCTATGCCTAATGGGAAGGTGCTCTCGAATTTCAAAACTCAACCATTCCAGAAAGCTAATATCTACAGCTGAATGCTGGCAAATGATGTGAGCATGTAATATATATCAACGTTGCCCTAATAAAAGCACCATGATAACTGGAATTTAACTGATTTGATGACGCTTAAGCCTGAAAATCTTTTTTTTTTTCAACTTGTTGCATTAATGTACATGAAAATACATCATATTGAACCAATTACATATAAGTAGCTTGTAAGGAGTTCAAGTGGCACACGTTCGTTGTGTACAACTGTATTCTCCTATCGTGTTCATTGCCTGCTACTTCTGAATTTGGTGGTTTAATTGAGGCTTTCAAGCTCATTGCACGCGCTTCTGTAAGTGAAAAGAACGGTCCATGTGAAGATGGAGATGAAAAAAGGTCAGAATAAGTTCTTGGCTACCTTTCTGAGCAGTGTTATTGATCTTTATTTTTGTCTCCAGAGGCTCATGGAAACCTATTCACGTATGCATCAAAACAAGCACTTGACGAGGCTTCAGCTGGAAATACCGGAGTCGGGCACAAAATCCTTTGAGGATGGATTGTCACCTCAAAGCACACATGGATTTCCCCCATCCCCACAATGCTCTGATGGTTCTCCTGTAATTCTGCCGAAGAAATGCCCTCTAGCTCAAGCTCCTGTACGTAGTACACAGCCTGCTCCAGTGAGTCCTTTATATATAAATCTTGATGGGGATAATGTGAGCACAAACTCTACCGAAGGCAGAGCATTTCGTTATCAAGTGGGCGAGTTTGTCCTGGTGAGATGTAATCAAAGTAAGTGGCTTGTAGGACAGATGCGACGCGCATGTGCCACTGGAGTGAGAGTGTGGATAGGTTCAGTTCAAACATTAGTGAACATTCCTCTTGTCCTGCTGGCTTCACACTTGAAAAAACTGACAAAATCTTCGCTGCCACCATCTCCATGTTCAGGTTCGTCATTATCTTCTATTGAAATAAGGCAGGACGGCCACATCCTAGCACCTGTAGAATGCGTAAGACCGGCGCATCTCTCTCACAGGAAGCTCTATCAAGTACTTCTTAAATTCCCTGCAGGAGGATGGCAAAAGACAGATGAAAGATTGCCAAAGACACCACAAGGTGCCACTTGTAAAGAAATATTTTCTTCTGGCAGTCAAGTTTCTCCTCTAGGCACAGACACAACAATCCAAGCAGCCAATCTGAATAGGGGTCTTCCCACAACACATATACCACAAACTTCAGCTGTAGTAGGCAGCTCATCAGGTTCAGACCTCTATGATGGATCCAAAAGCAAAATTGTTTGTAAAGAGACAACCCGAAATAATGGCACTTCATCCCTTCCTACAATGCCTTTTTCTCCAGTTATTAAGGAATTTTGCCGCTCGCAAGCCGAAGCACAGCTGGATAGCTTGAAACGGCAAGTGTTTGCAGAAAGCTGTAGCCTGTGAAGATGCTCGCATGTGGAAAACAGCTCAGTCAATTAATCAGAAAATGAACTCGGCAAGGAATCTGTCATTGACTGCAGACCATGCCAATAAGTTGTCATCCGCTACAGCATAGTCAAATAAATCCACATATATTTGCAGCATAGATTCTTACTTCATTACTTCGTTGCCATGGAGCTTTCTAAAATGTAAGAGACTGACTTGACTATCCACGGTGATAATCCACCTGGAAGTCAACAAGCAGATAAAGGACTAATTATGCACATAGCAAAATGAGTAAGATGGCAAAAAAAATTCCAATATGCGCGAATTGCTTCTCAAGATGTAGTCTTGAGTTTCTAGCATAGTGTAATAATGCATTAGAATATGGTCAATGGTCTTGGTTGTTCCACCTGTCTTAACTCTCTTAAGGATCTCCAAGAGAATATGGAGTAGAAAAATAAAGCAGAGAGCCCGCCTTGCCGACCTTACTATATACTGTGTACCGTCACGTTAGTTAAATGGTAGCGGAAATAAGTTACCCCCTGTAGCTGTAAATTTGGTTAGTGTATGTTAACTAGGCTGATGCTCCACAACATTACAAGCCAGCTGAAGCATACTTTATTGATTTTCAACCTTGTTAGAATCAACATCAAGAAGTTTCAACGACAGATTAGAAAACAAACTCAACGTGCGTTCTTGCCATTTCTTCAAAATTATTGTGTAGATTGATTAAGAGTTGTAGCTGTTTACAATCACTCATGACACATATTAGAGCATTTGCAGTCCCAGCACTTCTAGACAGCAACTATATATCAAATATATGTTGCTATGTGCATAAGCTAGAAGCTAGTAGAGAATAGCAATGACCGTACAATGAGAGCCTTCTAGCAAACCCTCGGATTTGATTTTTACTGCTGAATGCCATCTCAACTCTCATATCATTCTAATTTGTTCCAAATTCTAATTTTGAAATCTTAAATTCCAGCCTATGACGTTTCTGAACTATATCATGAGGAGGAATTCTGGTTAGGGACTGTGCATCTAGTTGGAACTTTGACTTCATGCTGAAAAGTATGTTGCATCAAGAGCTGGAGGGATGGAAGACCAATTGGAGCCTCCTTCCTCAAGTTACCGTCAGCCTCAGCCCTGAAAATTCAGTCTCATCTCTCACTCCAATTCCATGAATGGAGTACCGGTACATACTGTGATGAAAGAGGCAAAAAGACCATGCTAGATTGATGTCCTACCTTGAGAGTTCATAATTTATCACAAAGTAGATGTAGGTACTATGAGCCACTTTGAAGTTTTTTTAGCAGAGTCATCTGGAGAGAGAATTGAGATCCACAAAGAGAGTTGACATCCACTTAATGGATTGTTGGTGAGTATTCTGCCCAGTTTTCTGACTCATTAAAAAGTAGAATAGTCACCTGTTTTTTTTTTTTTTTAATTTGTGCTGATTCTGCCTGCGCCTACCACGTGGCAGCGTCAGAATTGGTCTAAAAAAGGTCGAACAATCCATTACGCAATGGAATGGGCCGGGCACAGGCCATTCTGCCCAGTTCAGCTTTCCAAAAGTTTTTAGGCTCGGCAGAATGGCCTGTGCCCGGCCCATTCCATAGTACGCAAAGGGATGAGAGTGTTGAATAATCCATTTCTTTTTGGGTTTTGCAGCACATATTAGATCATGATAATGTAACCCCCAGATGCTAAGGTGGGAGATGTCTATCAGCCATGGAGAATAGTAGAAGAGCATCACAAAAGAAAGGAAATATGAATTACTTCAATCCTTTAGTATTAGAAATGCTCCAAGTTTGTGAGTAGACATGCAATTGTGATCTTAAATCTAGTTATCACTAAATGTGAGAATTTGTGCTAAGTTTATGCTAAGTTTTTATGGTTGGGTTTAACGAAAAAACAATTCCAATGCTTTCATAACTTAAGTGCATGAAAGTAATGCTAAGAGCTTATAGTGAATTTCTTGTCGCTTGTACTCTCCTACTTACAAAAGCAATTGCTTCCTTCCTATTCAAAACTGCCCCTATACATTATTGACTCACATCTACATCAACTTAGAAAGGCCTTCAAGCATGACATGTAATCAATACATGTTAATTCCTATCAAAAAGCATTTTGTTCCTTTTCACCTCGATGGTATTTGACCCTTTTTAGTTGGGCCATGAAGGGCTAATGAGATATAAGCAAAGTGCTTAATGAACCTTCTATAGTAAGAGCTTAACCCAAGCAAAAGACTCAAGTTCATGTGCATCTTTGGGAATTGGCCACTTGCCTTTGTGGGGTCCATTTGGATGCCTTTCTTGGAGACAATGTGTTCCAATAAATGAAATTCTTCCCTATACAAAAGGAGTTTCTTGTCAAGGTCTTGAAGACTATGTCTAGGTATTCTTTGTGTTGTTGTTCAATTTTTCGCTGAATACCAAGATATCATTAAAAATGCCAACAAATTGCCTATAAGGGCAAAACATCATTCCCATCACTTCCTTATGGCCAGGGCATTCATGAGTCCAAAGGCACAACAAGAAATTCATACAAGCTTGAAGTTATGAGAAAGTTGGTCTTGTGTATGTCCTTGAGAACCACTCTATGCTAGTGATAACCACTTGTCAAATCCATACGTGAAGACATGCACTCAGTATTACAACTCCCAGAGATCTTCGACAGCTTTGAAGGTTGACACACACCCCATATAAGTGACGACACGCCATAATTGCCCATCCATAGGGTCACTACACCCCTCCATGCATTGGAGTTATTGACACCATCATGTCCAGTCAAGCCTCCAATGATAATTGGTGTCCCTTACCACCAGGCTTTCTTAAGTCACTGATAGTTCTCACTATCACCTAGACTAACTTCCACATGGATTCCCAAAGCAAGATTAGTTCCATCGTGGACAAGCTTAATGTTGGATTATTCTCTTGATTATCAACTATTTGGTTTTAATCTTCATCCACTACATTATCCAATTCTGCAGTTTTATGCATGTTTCTACACAGTCTGCAGAAATACTTGGGAACCGCTCAATTTTCAAGAAGTACTAACTGGATGGATGCCAGCTCATTCATGGCCAATTGGCCATTAAGATCTACGACCTAATTAGCTATCCTACTGGACCAACCGAATTTTGCTTAGTATAAATAGCTGAACATTAGTATTATGTCAAAATGTATGCATCTCTGTGATTGATTTGTAGCTGATAAATCTCATATTGTTTTGTCTGATAACTCAATACTTTATTGTTTGGCTATGTAATCAATGTAGTACTAACAATTTCAGTTATAAGATTGAACATGACGCTTTGTCATTATGTTTTGTTCAATATTGATAGGCGTAGTCATGCATTAAGAAAACATGCTCCATTCTACTGTGCTCGATAAGTCGTTCACAAGCTTTGACTTGTCGTTATGCTATCACCTCTTTCCAACATGGTATCAGAGCTCTAATATATAATATCAGAGTGTACCTTCATGATATCAGAGTGATCTGTTATACCAGGGTTCTAATACTTGATATCTTTTATGATATCAAATCGATATCACTTTGATACTTTTCACACTATCATATTCTTCAATTTGTGAAATCAAATTTCAGTATCAAATAGTTGTTTTCCAAATGTAGCGCAACATGATATATCTCTCTTAACGTCATCAATATATCGATAGACTAAAGTTCCAAATGGTTTTCTAGAGTAAAGACGGTCTTATCGTTGAATGGATCCAATTACTACTTGCAGAAATTTAAGATGAAGACCTTGCTAATCGCCAAATTTAAGTTGTGGGATGTTATCATAGGTATAGAAGAGAAGCCTAAAGACGACAAAGATGACTCAAAATGGAAGTCGAAGGATGGTAAAGCTTTTGTGCTTATTATTCTCAATATATCAGACACTCAGATTGGCCACATAGCTGAAGCTCAAGCTTCAAAACAAGTATGGGACATCCTGAGCTCACTATACGATGTGAGGGATGTAACTTTTAAGTTACATCTATGAAAAAAATTCTTCACTCTCAAGATGTTGAATGGTGATTCATTTCAGAATCATGTTAACCAATTTAAGAATCTCTTGCAACAGATGGCCGTTGTCGGATCAGTCATAGACGATCAAGACACAATCATGAAATTGCTTTCACGCTTGCTCTCTACATATGAGAACTGGGTGATGATCATATCGACACACTCAGATTTAACTCTTACCAGAGTTATCACTATGTTGCTACAAGAAGATAATTGAAAAAGTCAAGATGCTTTGTCAACTTTATCATCTCAACCTCTATAAGTCAAGATCACGTTGAATGGACCGCAGATGTTAGAGTGCACTAGTTCCAGAATCTTTGTCGTTCTGTAGGAGTCTTTGACGAATGGTGTGTGTGACATCTTGCCTTTCAAACATGCATCACAGGTGGCCGAATTGGTTGCATTCGAGATGCTAACCCCTGTTATTACTCTATGATGACTTGTCTGGTAGAGTGCCATTGAGTTCATGTGACAGAGTCTTTTGTGTCAAAGAGTGTCTGGCGAGTCATCATGAGTCCTGCAAGTAGGCGTACCTTCAGATGATATAGGTTCCCTTTCCTTCTGCCTTGAGCAATGAGAGTGCTGGTGTTGGCATCAATCACGTTGCATGCTTCATTAGAAAACGTCACACGCATCCCTACATCTGTTATTCTTGCTATAGAGAGCAAGTCTTGTTGTAGAGTTGGCACGAATAGAACGTCTTCGAGTCATTTGTCTCTACCGTTGGTGTTGAGCCAGAGTGAACCAATATCGTTCACCTGATGTTTGGATCCATCTCCAAGAACTATGAATCTTGAGGGATCTGCACTTCTGAAATCAGATATAATTCGTCTTGATGTCACGAAGTGTGAGGTGGCTCCTAAATCCAAGATCACCTCGTGTGTGTCAGACGTTGATAATGCACACACATCTTCACAGATGTAGGCGGTCGAACAATTTTTGTTCGTTCTTTCTTCGCCCATCTTTGAACTCTCGGACTCCTCGACATAGGAGGAACTATTATCATTCTCCTATCTGTTCTGTGCTGATCTGTTTCTTGGGTTATGGTGGCAATCCATGGCTGCATGACCCTTCTTATGGCAATGGATACACTCAATTTTGGGATTGAGCCAGCAGATATCTACTGTATGCTCGTTTCCTCTGCATCTCATGCTGGTCTTCTTGTCGACATCTTGTTGTTTCGACCTCCCTTTGGTCTTCCAGTTGCTTTTGCTGGTCCCCTCTGCTTGTTGGTCACGATCCTGCCTCTGATTCGACTCCCTCTTAGGCTTTGATTGTTTCTTTGATTTCTCTATTGTCGTAGAGTGCCTGGTCAGAACCATTTTTGTGATCAAGGTGCTCTCTGGACTCGACTTCCTTTCGAATCTCGACAATCGCCTTTTCGAGGTTCATGGTAGGATCTTTCGCGAACAGGGTCCGTGTCGTCTGGAAAGATCTGGGTAAGGCTCTCAACAAATATGTGAGCTGCTTCTCAGCTGATACTGCATTCTCTGCTTCTGAGTTGTGTAGTGATAGAAACAGATCCTTCATCTTTCTCACAAAAGAGATGAGATCTTTTCCATCCCACTGCAGATTTGTCAGCTGATCTTCCAACATCATAATCTGACTTCTTGATTTCGTCTGAAATCTTGTGAGCAGTGTATCCCACATCTCCTAAGCTTTGGAGAGTGTAGCCAGGTCAAGTGTAAGGCTATCTTCGATGGAAGATGATAGCAAGGCTACTACCTTGTCGTTTTTCTCCCTCCATTCGCGTAGCTCCTTGTCTGTTGTCGTCATTTTTTCTGTGCCATCCACCCAGGGGAAGAATCCTTTGCCCTTGATTATCAAAGATGTCTTAACTTTCCAGGCTAGAAAGTTAGATCCTGAAGAATTTAGTATAGTGTAGATCTTGTTCTGCATGCTGCTGATTGAAGCCATTGCTTCTTGAAGTCTATTTTTCTTGTCATTTGGTTGATTGTCTGAATGCTTGACCTCCGGATCTGCTAGCTTCTCAGCTATGTCAGAATATGACAGGGTGGCTCTGATACCACTGTTGGGAGTCGAGCGGTGCTCCGATACGAATGATGGGAATTGTGAGAAGAAAATTCACGAAACATTCGCGACTCTCTTTCGAGATTCGGATGGAGTTCAGATGCATTCGCTGGGCACACCCAGCTGAAACACTCCTACAATCCTCCAGAGGGTAGTCAGGTACTACTGATCTACGTTCATAAAATTAATATAGAATTCGACTTCATTTCAACCAAGGTGCGGAATTCAAAGGGAACAAGAAAACTCAGACATATTAAAATAAACAGCATAAGCATTCGACATCCAAGATCAGACACAACCAGAAAAATAATCTATATTGATTCTCTCTGATTTCTTCAGGGCACTGCATGCGAATCCACTCAGTGCTATATAAGGCTAAAACTGTCGAGTGAAAAGCTAAGAGTGATAAGCGAGGAATCAAGATTGAGTTGATGATTGTGCATTGATGACCAACAAGGAATTACACGATAAAATCCGCCAGGACGTTATAGAAGAACCAAAGCTTGCGCACGATGTGTCACAGTACTTCAAGGAGTACGGGATGGATGAAGTGGTAGTGGTCATGCCCAAAGCTAAGAGAGAACCCATAGAAGAAACCTCCCAAGGGACCAATGTTTATGAAGGTCCAACTTGCACAAAAGAGATAGATCTGGCTGAGAAGGGAGAGGAAAGTTGTATGGTATCAGTTGGAGAATATTTAGAAGGAGAGGAACTCGAGGATCTCAAAGCACTTCTTTGCAAATATCGCGACTATCTTGCTTGGAATTATGCTGAGATGAAGGGCATATCACAGATGTTGTGGTTCACACCATTCCATTGCATAGAAGAGTGATGCCATTTGGATTGTGCAATGTTCCCCGCACTTTCCAACGAGTGATGAGCTATGCCTTCAAGGACTTTCTACAGAAATTTCTTGAATTTTGTATGGATGACTTATGTGTCCACTCCTCTAGAGCCCAACATCTAGCTTGCTTAGAGAAAGTGTTCATTGTCGATTATTCGGCATATCCCTAAACCTGGCCAAATGCCAATTTCTGGTCATGCACGACATATTGCTAGGCCACGTAGTTTCGAGACATGGTATTGACACAGACGTCGACAAGATCTGCATAATACTTGCTTTGCCTGAGCCAGGAACTGTACGTGAAGTATACATCTTTATGGGACATTGCAACTATTATCAAAGGTTTGGAAATTTTGCTAAGTTGGCCCGTTTGATCTACCATATGACCATCCAACTAGAATGGACACCTGAAGCCACTGAGGCTTTCCACAAACTCAAGAAGGCCTTAGTAACCGCACCTATCCTTCAACCCCCTATCTGGACCATAGAATTCCATGTCCATACAGACGCCTCTAAATATGCCATAGGGAGTGTTCTGACATAGCCTGGGGAGTACAAGAAGGATTACCCGATCTATTTCGCTAGTAGGTAGTTGATTCCCACAAAGATTTGACATGCAATAGTCATGAAGTGACATGCATGGCCATTTGGCAATGCATGGTGTGACATGCAATTCATAAGGGTTCATAGATTCTTGTCATGCAACAGTCATGAAGTGACATGCATGGTCATTTGGCAATGCATGGTGTGACATGCAAGCTTCAAATCTGACATGCAAGCTTTAGATCTGACATGCAAGCTCTAGATCTGACATGCATGGACAATAGGCCACAGATGCTATGACATGCAAGCTTCAAATCTGACATGCAAGCTCTAGATTTGACATGCATGGACAATAGGCCACAGATAGCTTGACATGCAAAAGTACTGATCAGCCATTCTTACATATGGGTAACAGTTTCAAGAGCATACCATGGTTTTGAGAGAAGGTGAGAGAGAGAGAGAGAGAGAGAGAGAGAGAGAGAGAGAGAGAGAGAGAGAGAGAGAGAGAGAGAGAGAGAGAGAGAGAGAGAGAGAGAGAGTGTTTGTGTGTGATGTAAAAGAGAGATCGAAATCTTTGAGCTCCAAAGAATCCTGCAATCACAAAATAACATAGCCTCCTTGAGGTAATGCCTCAATCCTCTTCTCCGAAGCACCTGTACACAACAAACAACAAAATGGCAGAGTTTGGATGCAACATCCTTCCATCATCCTGGTAGAGGGGTGCATTTCCACTTATATAGAGAGTGGAGAGTCCTTCCAAAGTGAGTGAGGTGTCAAGTTCAAGTGCATGAGGTGTGAGGAAGACTCCAATTGGACTTACGGTGAAGTGGAGTGCATGGATGAGGTGTATTAGTTAGAGAGGGTGAATGGGTGATGTGTATTAGCTTGGGAGAGTTATTATGGTGATTTGGCATATGAAGGGAGAGTGTAGGAGGGCGCCCCATTCTAGGTGTCAAATAGCCTAGAATGCATGTGGAAAAGTAGGTGGGAGGTAGGTGGTACAAGGTTCAAACTTGACTTTTATTTACATATGATTTTTTTTTATTACAACTTGGGAATTCACCCAAGTGCAATCTTCCTAAGGAAGAGCCAAGGTATATGTCCATCTTGTTTTGCATAATGTCCATCAATTCCCAGGCCCTTTTTTCTAGAGGTTGCCCATCCTCAATCATGGTGGAAAAAGTCACTAGGGTGATCAGACCCTAGGCCTTATCCTATTCTTTATAAACTCCTCTGAGCCTTCATTATAGACTTAGTAATAAGCCTTCTTTATAGACTCTACCGAGCCTTCATTATAGACTTTGTCAAAAGCCTTCTTGATTATTGTCTTTAAGCTTAGAAAGCTTCTTGTTTCAAATCTTGTTTCTCCTGGCACTTTCTCAAGTACATGCACATACCCTCAAAGAGAGGTCAGTCCTTAAGCCTGGAGGGCTTCTTATTCTTGCTGTGAGTCTTCAGGTACGTTCGTGTGTACATGCACATCCCTTCAAAGAAAGGTCAGTGTTCATAATACTATCAAACATGGTTCATAGAAGATTCTTAGTTCTTCAGGTGTCAATGCATGTTACTCAATTCATTAAAGTAATAAATTCATACAGTATTCTAAAGAATATTGATCATTGATAATTCTATAAATATATCATCAAAGTTTATCTGGGTTTGAAGTTGGGAAAGTCTTTATTACTTAGGAGCAATTTGTCTCAACAAATTACACAAATACAAGCACATAGAAATCCAGTATCATTTCATTTGGGAGAAAGTTTTCTCAGGGCAAGTGATCCTTCAATACTGCTCCAAGGCACCAACCATGACCTTAAGGGGGACTGTTGGAAATTAAGCCCACAATTGCCTCCTTGGTGAATGACTAATTTCTATTTCATGATTCTCCCTACACGTTTATTGATCATTGATCTAGGGTCAGGTAAAACCAACTTTGGTTCTGCGTCTGCTCATCTGATACCTGCAGGAATCACAAACTTAGACAACCAAATTATTTGAAGAATGTCTACAATGGGCTTACGGCTGATCTCTAGCAAAGGGTAACCAATCCTGTCATAATTTCAAGTTCAGATGTTAAGTCATTGAAGACTTGGCCATCTTCAAGGACTTCCAAGAACTAGCATTTAGAACAAGTCTGCAAATTTACATTACTTTTCCAATAGTCTGCAGAAATACACTAAGTGTTGCAACAGTCTGCAGAAATACACTAATGTCACACAATTTGTATTTTTCACACTTTCCCGAAATAGACACTTAGACACAGTTCAAAGTTCAACCATTTTAGGGCACATTTGGCTTTTTGCAAAATGTGAAGAGAGAGAAATTTTTGAAGGTCATCTACTTCAAGACTTGAACTGTTTTAGGGCACTTTCAGCTTTTCGCGAAAAACCTGAAGAGAGGAAAAAAGCGAAGGTCATCGATTTTGAACGAAGGACGTTTCCCGCCACTTCCCAAAATTTACGAAGTGAGAGAAAACCACTTCACGTAAAATGCGAAGTGAGAGAATTTGCGATGTCCTCGTCCGCGTCAACATTCCTAATTCGTTGACAGTATACACTATATACAGTTGTCACAAAAGCCATATACTTCCAAGTACAACGGCTTACCTAATTAGGTGACAAACATTTAATGTAGTTAATACATGGATGCAATCTATAAATAGATCACCCCAGCACAAATTACTTGAAGCTCCGTCCATGAGACGTATTACTTGAGCCTCCCAGTTACGCCGCCATTTTTGGTTGCAATTGCTATTTTATTGTGCTTCAGTGTAATATAGCAGCATCACACTTTTCTATCTGTGTATAACATAGATGAATGCTTGTTGTGATTGAATGCACTTTATCACTATTTGATTGCACTTGTTTACTCACTCTGATCGGAACACGGATGTCTACGACTCCTTCGAATCTGATCAGACGATGGCTGTCTTTGACGTCTGAGGAACTTGCAATATCACACTACTACTTCAATCTATTCAGAACTAAACTTCATATTGAATCTGACTTCCAGTAATACCGCACACACACAAACCATTTCTAATCTCTTCGGTGGACGGTAATCTTGTTTTTGTGAGTATGAATTAATTTTTAAGATCCTGTTGGGTTAGAACACTTAAAATTGTGATTATATTTAGCATAAGCTTTCTATTAGACTATTTTTGCATCTAGCACCTGGAGTTTCTGGATTTGGAGAATACTCATCTCGTTTACATGAGCATGAGGTATCCTCATGATAGTGTGTGAAACTACCAGAAGTGGGTGTGGTATCTTGATGGTATAATGGATTATAGGAGTGATCAACAAAATGGGTTTGAGTTGATTCTTTATGGGGTTGATGTTTTTGTGCTCCTATATCTGGGTGGCCCCTTGGAGGTGGACCTAAGGGTGCCAGTTGAGGCTGAGTTTCGTGTCTGGGTTGTCTAGGCAGCTCTTGGATATGAACTTGGGGATTGTTTCATGGAGGATATTGATGTGATGGGTTCCATGAAACAAATTGATTTCTAGGAGGCTGGTATTGTCCTCCTAATCGGTCGTGATACTGGTTCCTTGGATTGTAGTAGCAATAAAAAGAGGAATGGCCCATGAAGTCACATATTTTGCATTTAATCAAAGAGGTATCTGGTACCAGTTGATAAGATGGGCATTCATTTCTAGTGTGTGCACCCCTACAATAAGGGCACCAGGCATTGTCATGTATATGATGTATCTTGCCAATGGGTAACTGACCTGGCATGGAACTTTGTATAGACTTCCGAGTGTTTTGAAACTCTTTTGTAAGTTTCTCCATTTGTTGTTGGTGTTGCTGGTTAAGCAACTCCATCTGAGATTTTCATAGTTGTTCTCGAGTTTCCTCGTTCGGTTTGGATTTATGGACAACACGATGTGCTCTCCATTCTCTAGGTTCATCAACATCCGATCCTTTGTCCTCTTCTCGGACGACGTCAGACAACGGCTTGTTTTAAGGATGTGTATTCATCATTAGATCTGAGCTCATGTCTGATCCATTTGGGAAGTCCGACTAGAAACCAGATGATGAGCATTGATTTCGTGGGTTGTTCTTGTACTTGACTTTTTAAGCGTTTAAATCGTTCGATATAGTCACGTACTTTTTAATCCTTTGTCATTTTGATATTACTTAGTTTGACAAAGGGACTCTTTATCAAATGAAATGGTTTGAGTCGCTTGATGAAGGACTCTTTCAAGAGTGACCAATCACATTTATCTTCATGATCCAAGTTGAAGAACCAGTCATGTACGCGATCGATCATGGTCATCGAGAAAAGTTGGACCATGGCTTTGGGAGATGTCTCACCATAGACATCGCAAGCATTCTCAAAGACGTGGAGAAATCTTTGAGGGTCTAAATTTCCATCGTACTTAGGAAGGTCTAGCTTGGGTGTGCATTTTTCAGTACGAGGACCTTGGTTGGCAAAAGCCCCATTCAAATGAGCTCATGTGTGAGAAGACTCAGCAGCATGAAATTGTGGACGGTCAAAGGCAACTTCAGCACTTGTAGGCTCCCATCTCTCGAAAGAGTTTGTGGATGTGGCTCAAAGTTCATGGTAAAGAGAGCAAGTTTCAAGTGGTATTCACTCCAACATATTCTCTCATGGGGGATTTATAGTGCATGAGCCACGCTTAGGAGATCAATTTCATGCATTAGGACATTCTCACATGTGTGAATTTTCACACTAAAGTCAAAATTATAAACTATTTATAACTATTTTACACGTGCGGGAACATGCTCCACACATGTGAAATGTACTCACAAACATAAAATCATGAAATAACCAAGATAGATTTTTGACAATTTTTCACACTCCTCAAAAACTAGCTTGGTAAGATCAAGGAGTTTGTGAAACTTTTTTGAGTGGATCCTTTGGTATGCATATGAAGTGTAGACTAGCCAAGGGATCCATCATAGCAGCACCCTCACCATATCAATGATAAGACTTCTTTGGTAGAAATAATTTGCCAACATCTTTGAAGAGCATTCCACCACTTTGCCACTATATCCATTTGCTTCCTCCATGCTTGATGATGATATTTGATTTGAAAGTACCACTTGCATGAAGATGGCTGCACCATGATGAAAATAAGAGGCTTCCATATTGCCTCATAAATATCACAAAGATCAAAGAGATGAAGATCATAAGATGAGCAAAAGTGTTGATAATCAAGATTAAGCATTCTAGCTTGACTAGTCCACATACTATGAACTTTATCCATGATGGATCTAATCTTGATATCAAATGAAATATTGATTTTCTTGAGGCTAAACACTTGCTCAAGGATGTAAGTGTCCTTCAAGCACTTAATCTCAAGATAAGTTTACAAATTGCCTCAAACCATGTAAAAACATGAATTTTCAAACTATGAGCAACAAGCTCATTCTTGCTCTTACTAGATCCAAGAGCATACACTTGATGACTCAACCACTTGTTGTCTAAGTAAATTGGAAACATATATAAGCCATGAATGGCAAGTAATATGTCCATACTAAAGTCATAATACAAGACAAGCATTACCTCACTCCAACTATGAGATGTAGAAATCTCATAAAAGCAAGTTGGTACATCAAGTAATGAAAGAGAAGCATGAGAGAATATGTTGAAGTGAATACCACCTGAAACTTGCCTCTATTTAATATCATAAAAGATAAGCCATAAATACTTGGCCATCCATCTTGAATATCCCCTTGAAATCATTTGTTGAGGAGGCCCCTCCTCAAACCTCGACCCCTTCACATCTTGATAATCTTCAATAGATATGATTTGAGATTCATCTTGAGATGCCTTCATCTTGGCCCCTTCCAAAGTTGAATGTAGATCTTCATAAAAAATGACTTATCTACTCTCAATCACTTTTGAAATAGAGAGTATAAAGGCTTTATAGGCCTCCTTGGTGGATAAGCATCCAACCATGATCCATGAGCTTGGATCATCCATCCTCATTTCCAAGGGAATATGTGCAAAGCATAAACTTCCAAGGACTCTCAGGTGTTCATCCTTAGGCTTCTTTTTGAATAATACTTCATATGGTGTATTTCCTCCAAGAGCTCCATCACTCCTCAAAGCTTTGATCTTCAATGAGAATTCCATCTCAACATATGCTTTGAATAATATGAAATAATCATGCACCATAAATCTTGAAGAAAGAAGATATGTGCATCTTGTGTGATCATCCTCCTTTGAAGGCTTGGATACATAAGCAACATCAAGAGATTTTTGCACTCTCTCTTGGATCCAATTTGTAGATGCCTTCATATCTAGATCCATGTGCAAGGGTCTCAACATCCTTCTTGATCACACAATTGTCGATATGGAAATTGACATCAAGGCCACCATCAAGTAATTGGCCAGCACTTAAAAGATTCTTTGTAAGCTTGGGAACAAAAAGAACCTTGTGAAGAGATAGAACTTTTGATGATGCAAGCTTCAAGGGAATAGTCCCTACTCCTTCAATTTTGCACTCTTGATTACTTGCAATATATATGGACTTCTTGATTCCTTCATAAGGCATAGTAGATGAAAAGGAATCCTTGGAGCTACACATATGAGATGATGCTCCACTATCAACATACCAAGTGTCATCCTTCTTGAAGGTGGAAGAGGAGAAGCTTGATGCCATAAGTGAGCACTCCCCGTCACTTCCAATAAAGTCTTCTTTCTCATGAGAGATGTTGGCTTTCTTGAATTGGTTCTTCTTCTTGCAACAATTGGTGGCGACATAGTGGCCTTTCTTGCCACAAAAGCACTTAACATCTTTTTTCTTCTTCTTTGAAGTAGTATCTTGAGAGGAATCATCCTCCTCTTCATCTTGATCTTTTGCTTATCAAAACTCACACAGATGGAGGGGGAGAGTTCATTTCGAATATGAAGAACAACTTTCTAAGTGAAGCTGGAATATAGATGCATTATACCTCAAGATGCACCCCATAGCAGAATGGACTAGCTGAATTGTTGTTAATTTTCCAAACAAGTTCTGGGCAGAAGCAATCACAACAATTTGTTACATTTAGAATCATTGCAGAACGAAGGCCGTCAACAATAAAATCCATGAGGAGGTTTGGTCAAGTACAAAGACATCCACAAACCACCTACAAGTCTTCGAATGTGTTTGCTACACCCAAGTACCTTTGTATTTAAGGAAGAAATTCGACCGAACCAGTTCCAAGACTATATTTCTTGGATATCCATCATATCACAAGGCCTACAAGGTCTTCGATCTTGAATATGGTTAGATACTTATTAGCAAAGATCTAGTCTTCCTAGAAGACAAATTTCATGATTTCAAAATGAAAAAACATGAATTCATTACTGGTTCAAATGACAAACTATCGACTGCCAACATTAAAGACAACTTTGTCTCAATACCTTTCACTTCTGTACCTTGTCATTCTTCCTCTGAGTCTGATCATGATAAGCATCCAAATGTTCAAAGATCTGCTCTAATGACACATCTACTAGAGAGGTATTCACCTCAAGCTTTTTGGACAACAGTCGAGGAGTGACTCACTGTTCATCATGCACTACTATTGAATGCAAATTCTAATAAGAAGACCAATTGATTCGCCAATTGATCTAGTATTCAAGCCTAGTAAGAATATGAGTCTCTCGACACCCGCTGAGACTTCTGATATGAATAACTTTCCAAACCAATCCTTCATTAGTTCATTAATGTATGCGATGGTGTGCACTAGACATGATCTGGCATATACTGTTAGCACACTATCTCAATTTATGTCTAATCTAGGATTCCAACATTGGAAATCACTCAAGAGAGTAATGAAGTACATTCTAGTGACAAAGAACCAAGCTCTTGCTACACTGGTAACTCTGCTACAACATTATATCAAAATTTTAAATATGCATCAAACCACAATTCTTGTTCTTAAAAGTCATGTAGTGACATAAAAAGAGTAGCACACCATGTGCTACCATTTTGTTGGATCATGAGTAGAAGAAACTCACAAAATTCACAAAAAAATTATTCACAGAATGTCAAAATCCACTAATTTGCATGTGGAGAGTGTTGAAAGTATAGCAAATTGGACCATAAATGAATCTCTAATTGATTCTCAAGAGTGAGTGATTGATTGATTAACCAACTATTACAAAACTAGCACTCAAAAATTGATCTAGATTGGCAATTTGAATTAAGAGCAATCAAAATAATATCAAAACATGCAACTCCGACTTCACACGTGTGAAGTACAACTTGTAGTATGGCATGTGAACAAAGAATGATCTTGACTAAGTTTAGATTGCATACACATTACAAAATCATCATGCAAATAGAATAGAAACTTAAGATTGTCAATGAACTCCAAAATCTGATCTCACACAATTGGAATGGATGAATGATTGTACAAGGACGATCCTATCCTTGGCTGGCTGAGTGTCTAGCACATGTTCAGGTGTCAAATCAGCATTGGGTTTACCTACTCATGTCAATTTGACCTAATGGCATTAGGTTTACCAAATTTGGTAGTTAGATCAATCACCAACTTCCTTGATTTATGGAGTTTGGCCCTTGATTTTAGGAATCATGACCAAATTGATTAACTACCCCCTATGATTGGGATCTAACCTACGTACATCTGATCTACACACGTGGGAGCATGCTCTCACATGATGCGTGATTTACAAAGTGTACAAAATCAAGCTAGAATTTGTCAGATTTCACAAAGAGCCTTGAAACATGATTGGGCCTCTCTTTGTGAACCTCTAAATGTGATTGGACCTTATAGACCGATGAGATGAGGGTGGTAGATTGAAGTCCACCACTTTCACTTTTGCATCTTCACAAAATAGAACATGTGTTGACCATTGATTGAGCTAGAGTTCATGACCCAAATACCTATCCCTAATCATGCTTTTGATTTGTACAAGTCATGAGGAGATTGAGGTCCATCCTCATGATGACACTTGGCATGCTACTACCTAACTATATTCTGTCTAGTTTCACATTACTTTCTATTTGTGACATTAATGATCTAATGCAATTAGGCCTACTATTCTCACATGGGAACATGCTCCACACGTGTGATTGACATATGTACATGACAATGTAGAATTATCGAGCTATTATTTGCATAGTTTTCACAAAGGAAAGTGAAAAGATCTCGTTTTTTCATCAAGATCTATGATAAAATCTCATAGATATATATACATATCCATCTCGGATATAGGGTTTAGGGTTACCCTTCAACCTTGCTTGACCTGAACCTAAATTCAATGCCCTAAAATTTCCATCAACCCTATCATTGACCTCAAGATCTCGAGATCCACCGACAAGGTAAATCTTGCTAAAAATGGTCCTACATTCTCTCTACAATGCTAATGTATATATTGTACTCATTAGAAAAGATGCCAATAGAACCCGTGTGAGGAATTTGCATGATTAGGCATAGGGCTAAGCATCTATACATGTTGCATGTGTCACATCATCACTTACAAGTGGAATTACATCAAACTATACAAGCTAGAATTGTGAAATTTCAATAATAATGTCAATAGAAACAATAGAAAAAATTTGATATATGGCTTCTATGATTCTCTTTCATGGATGGAGCTTGTTCATGGATGAAGACTATCACAAAATAGCCATTAAAAAAAAACTATAATGAAATTTTGCCAGACCAAACACATGTAAAAAATAGATGAAATAAGTTACAGCCAACCAAGCACAATGTTAATTGCAATGAAGGCTATTTGTTGTAGAATTCTCATTGATTGCAAAAAACAAGACAACATAAACCTAAACCAAAAGTCCTACCAAAAACATTCTTGAAATGTGGTTAAAGTGGAATACAATGAATGCTATTGAAATGGCTACTCAAATAAGTGCTTAGTAAAACAAAAGTAAAACCTTGTGCAATACAACATAATAACACCTTATGAAAATGTCACAAAATTACTACGTACAATTTTTTAACAAAAACAACACAAAATTCACTTTTGATACTCATCAAAATGCTATACTAATATGCTAATCATCCTTTCCTCCGTAGTTTCTCCGTGGCTGGAGTATTCCTTTCTTCCGTTCTTTCTCCGTGGCTGCCATTAGACTAGTTCTTGTCTAGTATACCGACCTTATAACCTTTTCCTAACACTAAAAAAAGGTACGTAGTTCAAGTTTTCGACCTTCATATTTTTCGTGGTTTATACTATGGGATTGCATTATCTTAGGTTGTTTGCATTAGCCTTCTGGTGATATATCATGTGTTACTCACCTGTGCTTCATTATTAGATCAAACAGTTGTTCACAGATATTGCTGCTTGCAAATTCGGTTTCTTACATTTCTGAAAAATGATCTGTTCACAGAGGTTCACAATAGGCGCCTACCTCTGCGTTCTAATGTTGGATTCAGAAGTCTAACTACTTATGTACGCTTATGCACGTTGCTAGTGTCTAAATGGAGAAGTCTAAACCATTGCTTCTATATTGAGGTTCTTGCATCTTCTCAAAAACAAATCTATTCACAGAGTTGAAACTTTTACTGAGAGGACCATTTTCAAGTACCCCTGAACTGTTATTGTATTCTTTGCTTTTTTTATTTTGTTTTTGTTTGCTCGTAAGCTATTTAAAAATGGGAAAGTCTAACTAGTTTTCAGAATATCGAAATGCTTGAAATCATTTCAGTGCAGATTGGAGCTACTTAACTGTGGTTCTCCAACAAGATAGTTTTGGGCAAAAATCTGGACATTACAAGACTACGCAGACCGTTCCAAGTATGGCTGGAGAGAAGGAACGTGTCAGTCACAAACAATGCTTTCAGATTTGTTCTATTACAGACTTGCTTCCAGATTCTGTGCAATAAAGACTTGCTTTCCAGATTTTTGTTTGTCATTACATGAGTAAGAGAGTGTGAACAATTAAATACTCCTCGCAACAGATTATTCAGAAAGTAAAAGCAAAACTAACTAGAGAAAAGAGAATTAAGTTTGGCAAAGATAAATGATATAACAACTCAACGATGCATCAAATATCTTCAATATGCCCGGTCAATGGTTGCTAGCATTCAAGATATTAATTAATCTGGCCAGATGCAGCACATGATGAAATAGCCCATGGATGCTTTTTTCAACAAAAAATGTCAATATTGACCAAAACAGCTGCTAGCAGGATCTACGTTCTAAACAAGATAATAGCAAAGGAATGCATATATAAATCTCATATAGTGTTTATAGCCCTACGGCTGAGAACAAGTCTAGGTAATGGGTAAGGAAACATTTAGAATCTAGAATATTCTGTCTTGTTTTTTCTTTTGTCTTTCTAGACATGACCTTAAATAACGTACATGGATTGAAATATTGTTAAATTACTTCATTTTCTCACAGACAACTCCAATCAATCAGAAAGTAAGCAATGAAAACAGAGAAGTGCCTCCCAAATAATCTGGTATAGTTCAGAGAGCCATACCATTTCAGATGACATGGTAGGACATCAGAAAACCATAGCAAACCAAGCAATAGAGTGAGAAACACCATAAGCGACAAACATAAGCCAAAAGCAGGTAAGGAAAACAGGGCGTTTCCATAGAAAATTTGCACAGGTAGGGCCAACATCCAGTAGCCACGAATGATTGTTAGACCACCACCATCACCAAACAAGAGGCAAGCGAAGGAAAGGAGGCAACATTCGCACCACAATCCAAACACCACAGTAGGATAAAGTGTTAATCAACAACAAACCACAGCAGATCAATAGCATCAAGAAAATGCGAAGGAGAAAGGCATAACCAGCGGCTGTCAGCCTACCAATGAACCTGAATCTCAATCACAATGATTCAAGAAAGAAATCATATCTATGCTTCCATGCTGCTGCGTTGTAGAAGATGCTCCTCTACCAATGGCCCACCTAACGACGGAAAAGAGGCGACACTCCTCTCCCATCGCCCCCACGACATCGCGATGTTCTCTCTCCCATTCTGCGAGCCAAAATCTCCTGGAAAATTCTAGAAGCATCGAGACCCTCTCACACAGCATTACGCAGGGGAGGGCCCTGCCCTCGGGCCTTCCGTGCATCTGATGCTATCATGGTGGAAGAAACAAACATGTCTTTTCCAATTTTAGGTTTCTTAACCGGCTAAGCTTGACTTTGTGAAGAATCTGCGTGAGGTTGCAAAGTGTTTCAAATTAATCACATCGTACATATGTTATGGAAAAATAGCCATGCATGCAGCAGAGCATTGCCTTATGCCTTAGATGTGTCTAATGGCCCCATATTTCTCAATGAATCATGAGAAGCTTGTCTTTCTACTGTCAAGTCTTTCGTGAATTCTAGGGTTCCTTATAGTTCTTTCTAGGAAAGATATACTTTACCTCCTTATAATGTAAGAGATTCACTTGTCCATATTTTTTGTCAATTTAAGACCATTGGCACTCATCATTCTAAACCTTGTCCTAGAGATTGCTTGTCATTGGCATTGTTTATACGTCTTTCCATGGAAAGATACTAGTGATTCATTGTAATAAGTGGCATTGTTTATACGTCCTTCCATGGAAAGATACTAGTGATTCATTGTAATATGATGGAACAAGATAATATTTTGGGGTTAATGGTGCACCACCCTGGCCTCTCAATCCGCTAGGTGCCTGTGACAAGGCCTCTGCCCCTTGACTTGCCTCTAAACCACTACTCTTGGGCCTGCGTTTAGGTCTGTGTGTGGGTGGGAAAGATTGTGTATTGGTTAAAAAATCTTGTGGAGCCAAGAAATGATTTTTCAAATTCTCTTTGGGATCAGCCACTCTCGTACCTTAAGAACTTTGTCATAGTTGATTTCAATTTCCTGATCAGAAATGATATGGCCCAAATATCGTAATTTGGTTTGAACACATTTCAATTCCTTGGCATAGAGCTTTTCTTAGAATACATGCTCAGGACAGTACGAAGTCGGAAGATGCTCTTTAAGAGGCCTACTAGAGAAAACCACCACACACTTTTCCAAAAATGGATGAAGGATATTAGTCATCATTCGTTAATGGTTTCTATAGCCATGTTTGTGGTGGGACAAGGCTTATGGGCTGAGGTGGATCTCTTGGAAGGAGACACTATAGTTTGTAGAGGTTCATGTGCACGCAGATGGCGTTGCTTGTTTTGCTATGCTACCTTTTGCAGATCACACTTGCTTGGTTTGACCAGGCTAGATGGGCAGACCATGGGCATAGGTTCTATTGGCACAGGATCAGGGGCTGGCAATAGTGGTGCACCTTCTGGCACAGGGCCATCATGGCCTAGTTCATAAGTAGTAGGCCCATCACGGCCTCCATTAGCAACAACAACAATAACAGCAGGGCCACATGGCCTAGTCCATCAGTAGCAGGGCCATCGCATACTTCATTGACAGAAGTAGGCCCATCACAACCACCATCAACAACAGCAGCAAGGCCATCATCTATAGGAGAGGCTTGTCTATAAGGGGGAGTCAGTTGGGGGAGGGCCTATTAAGGGTAGTGTCCCAGGTTTCAACAGAGGCGGCAGTTCCTATGGCGGCTATGGGAGGTGTTGGGAGAGACTACAGGTTGGAGCACACTCACATGTTAGAGTCAGGACACAACCACATGCATCTATACAAGATAGGGCGTATAGGGTGGCAGTGGACACACCATGAGGCAGTCACCAGACTTATACGCTAATTTTTTTGCATTGGCTACCTTGCATTTGCCTTAGCCGACATGATGAGGGAGGTTGCAGCTTGTGAAGCCACTTGGAGACCCCCCACATGTGAGGCTCTTCATACTCGCCATTTGAGAGAGGAGTATGCATGCATCACGAGAGAGCTCAATCCCATACGACATGGTTGGGCCACATATGGTTGCTCTATTATATCGGATGGGTGGACTAATAGTAGGCACGGGCCTATTATCAACATCTGGATCTCATGTCTACTGGGCACTATATTTTTCAAGGCTGTGGACTTTTTAAGCTGGCATTGTTGAGTCGGGAGAGTTTATCTTCGAGCATGTACGTGCAACAGTCATTGAGGTGGGGGCACATCATGTAGTGCAATTGGTCACCAATTGTGTGGCTATGGGTGAGCTTTTGGAGAGAGACTATGTGTGGCTGTGTGTGATATTTGGTTGCTCTATTTTATCGGATGGGTGGACTGATATTAGGCACGAGCCTATTATGAACGCTTTGGTCTCATGTCCATTGGGTATTGTATGTCTCAAGGGTGTGGACTTTTCAAGCTGGCGCTGTTGAGTCGGAAGAGTTTATCTATGAGCATGTACGTGCAACAGTTATCGAGGTGGGACGCATCATGTAGTGCAAGTGGTCATTGACAATGCCAGCAATTGTGTGGTTATGGGTGAGCTTTTGGAGAGAGATTATCCTACTATTGTATGGACCCTGTGTGCAGACCACACTGCATCGATCTTTTGATGCATGACATAGGAGGCCTCCCCTGGTTTTCCACCATCACATCCAATGCCATATTCCTGGTCACATTTATAACCAGGAAGAAGAGGGCCCTCACCGTGTTCAGGACATATAGTTCGTTGGATTTGAAGAAGTCAGCACCCACATGCTTTGCCTACCACTTTCTTGTGTTGGAGCAGTTGCTTCGGGTTCGGCCTGCATTGCCCCAGATGGCAGCTAGCTCTGAGTTCACACAATGGCATCATAACAGTGAGTCGATTGGACTTAGGGTCCAGAGGATTGTTTTTGGAGATGACTTTTTGCGACAAGCCAAGCAGCTAGTTGAGTTCCTGCAGCTAGTGCCCCATGTGTTGAGGTTGGTGGATCAAAGGGTTCTACACTCGGCCTCATTTATGACTTTATGGACAGGATTGGGGTGACCCATCACCGACCACTTTTTGATGAGCACATGTATACTTTTTTTGTAATCTGTTTTGTAAAATTTTTTAGCATGGTTGAGTTGTTTTTCCTACAATGCAATGATTGAGTTTTTGTTTTTGTAGGACATTCGCTAACCTAGACAAGCGGCTTGACAGGTGGAATTTCTTCCACAAGCCCATACACACAATTGCTCATACCCTATGTGGGCTACTGGAGCCATATGCATAGATGTCGAGCTTGTGGACGGCTAGAGTACGTACACGCAAAATTGGTATCCAGGTCAGGGTTGTTCCCCAATAGGGCTAATAGCTATCTAATCCATCTTGTTTTTAGCTCTCACGTAGTTGTCAACACTTTTTGTGTGCTTTTTGACCACTCATTCTATTCGGAAATTTGACAATGTCCCCTGCCTTTATGTAGGTCATCGCCCCTTGTTGCACATGATTGAGAGATAGATGTTGGATTTGAATCGCATACAAAATGTTTCATTGGATCTCATGGTGAGTATGCGAGTTTTTGCCGAAGCCACTCACATGGTGGGGTGTGGTGGGCAAATCAGCCCCTGCTTGCATCCTTGCTCATGATTGTTCCGCTTCGGCTTGTGAGCGGAAGGCTGCGGAACTGGAGCACTTGGTCTCATGAAGAGATGCAACAGGCTCGACATTCTCTAGCTAAACAGGTTGGTTTATTGCACTATCAACTTGAGGCTAATTTGGCACAGACCCTGCATTAGGTCATGCATAGACAGAGGCTGTAGCTGCTGATGATATATTTTAAGAGTATCATCGGGAGTTGGCACAATGTGATAGGAGGTAGCGCAGAACCACTAATTCTATGGCTAGGGCAGATACAGAGGATGCAGGAGAGGAGGGTGGAGAGGAGGGTGGTGATGAGGCTGAGGAGGGAGGTGAGAAGGGATTGGATGATGATGATGATGAGGAGGAGGCCTTGGATGATGAGATGGAGATGGAGATTGGCGAGGATGTGGGGTGGGTTCATCTCGATGCTGAGACCCAGGCTGAGCTTGAATCACTTGTATGCAAGGGGGGGGGGGGGGGGCTGTAGGCGTAGGGTTTTTGAGGGATTTGCATGTCGCGCCAGAGACAACAATATCATAGGTAGAGGGAGCAACGGCTCGACGAGCCTCGGATAGGCCTGGAGGCTGGAGGCAGGGGCAGGGGCAGGGGCAGGGACAGAGCTTCAGGGTCTACCAATTATACTGATGAGGAGGAATTCTCTTCTGATCATGATGCCTTTGAGTCATAGGGACTTAGGGTTTTATTTCGTGTCACATTACTCTATGAGTCCATTGTCCATCTATTATACTCATGTACTTTTCATGTTTTTGTATCATCATATACACACAACATTGTAGTCTATAGTTGCTTTCAAGTTTCAATTTTGGTATGCTATAGCCTAAATGCGTTATTCAGCTTGTGAATGTACTATGCTTTGTATTACTTGTTAAGTATGCGTCATTGTTTCATAATACATATCTGATATCAGTTTGTTGAAGTTTAGAACTCTTTAGTTGCTAGCCGCTCTTTCGGTTTTTGGTTGGATCATGTTAGTTGCAAGCCATGTTTCGGAGCTGATCTAGATCGCGTTCTGGAAACTAGGGTTAGGGTTTCCTGGAATGCAATTATTTTATTTATTTATTTCTTTATGTTGTTTCTTACTTTGCTTTAATTTTTTTTGCTTCTCCTTGAAATTCTTTTTAAAAATTATATAAAAGGGTGGAGGTATGTTGGTTTATCAGCAGTAGGTTGTTAAACAAGTGCATACTAAGAAAAGCCATTTTGGAACTGTGAGCTATCGGAAGTAATTATCACTATGAATGGTGGTTGGGTCCCAAATTTATGGATGATGAGTGAGGATAAGGATGAACTTGTAGATGACAACTCAATGGGCTATTTTATGGATAAATTGGCAATAATCTAGAAATCATGGATAAATGAGCTGATTTTGGAACTTGGATCCAGCATGTGGTTGAAATTCAGCCATACACAACTTGTAAACAATCCTTGACTATAAAGGCCTATAGACTTGTGCTATCAAGGCAAAGTGTGTGTTGCTTGTGGCACTCTATGGTCTTCTCCTATGTGTTAATCAAGCATTAGAAGTTCTATAACCTTAGGTGAAATCCCGTTTAGTTGGACCGAGTAAGCTTGTAACGGTGACAATTGATTAGATCAATATAGCTCTAGCCTCTATGCAAATGTTATTTTTGCCTCTTTCCAGTTTATCAATACGTTGTTCTTCGGATGTGTTCATTGATGATTTTCGAGTTTATTTAACACTAACTAAACTATCCCAAAAAAGAGAAATTAGCCATAGGACCTTTGTCCACAAAAAGAAATTTGAGATCTGAGTCACGGATTGCTAACCTTGTGGAACGCACGTTCCGGAAAGTTTTTGCAGCGGATCGCGATCTACTGCAACATTGACCCATACATGAAAAACAAAAAAAAGTATATATATATATATATAGCGTTCCGATCCAAAATGCTCCCGGATTCCAAAACCTAGATCGTAATTTTTTTATTAAAAAAGAAATGAAAAACCATTATTCTGTTAGAAATTTTTATGTCAGTATGTTGGAAATTTTTTTGTTAGTGAATTTGCCAGGCTCTAAGTTGAACCCAATTGTGGTTTGATTCTCCTTTACCATCAGGCACCAAATTAAAGTTTAGCATAGTCTGTAGTAGCTTGTTCACGTAGGCAGTTGCAACAAAGAATATTTTGTTGAGCCTTCCATCTATGCTCAACTGAGAATAGGTTACCAAATGAAATTGAAAGATAGACTGTCATAGTCTTTTTTCTTGAAACAGACTATATTTGCATTAATTGCAAGTTTCTTTTTTGTTGGATACAAATACTCCAACAAGATGTATTCTAGCAGGGCCTCCATAGCAGGCTACTAAAATAAATGCAGATTCTAGGTCAATATTCTGGACAATTCCGGCTCCAATAGGTCTGCATAGAAACCTTTGTCCACTTTTATTGTAGTTTAGCTCATTTTTTTGACAGTTCCACTAAAAAACTTTTAAGGAGAAGCTAAAAAATGTTAAGTAAAAAAAGCAAAAAAAAAAGAAAGCTGTGTTTTGGAAAACCCTAACGCTAAAATCCGGAACGTGTTTTGGATCACATTCCTGAATGCATTTTGGATCACGTTCCAGGACATTAATCGCAATTATGCGTGACAAGCTAATGTTAAATCAAAATTAATCCTTTCTTGGTTCAATGTACTAACAATGCTGAAATAGCTATTGATGGATTGTCATTTTGTAGCTTTTTTGAAACTCAGCAAACTCACTCATCATCTTCTTGTTAGCTCTCTGTTCTCAAATAGCAATTTGCTGGACATCCATATATTATGAATTGATTTCCTTGTGTAGGTACTGAATATTCTGTTTGTGGCATTCTATATCCATGCATTTTGTACTCTGTTAATGTAGTTCAAATAATTTTCCCATACTGGTACAAGCTATGGAAAAAGCTATTTCATGTTTAACAAACAAAGATTTGTGAAAAAACATTTCACGTTCAACGAACAAAGATTTCTTGTTCTCTTCGTGTTTACATCCTGATTTGTTGTGTGATGTTTATTTGTGCTACTTTCAGAGCTAGATAAGTTGCTGGAAGCCAGGGCGGATTGACAACATAGGGAGAATGCTTTCAACCCAAGGTAAGTACATTTGTATACTTGTGAATTTCCACGCGGTTGCAAGCTAGTAATCTTGAGAGATGCATGCTATTATTTTTTGGTCATCATATTTAAGGATCAATATGATCAGATTTTGCAGTTTTGTGTTTTGGAAGTTTTTGTTAGGAATATTGATTTCAGTATGTGTGGATGATCTTAGTTCAACTTCATGTTGTGTAATCTCTAGATGGTCGAAGTGAATTACAAATTTAACACATTTTATTGCAAAATTATTGCTATTGCCCAAGAGCAAAAGATACTAAATTTTATTCAGACTTATGGGACACTTTTCTGTTGGATTTACTTTGATATGCAGCTTCTACTTCAGCGCCTAAACTCAAGCATGTAAGAAACACTCCACCTATACCTGAAAACCGGTACAAGCTCAGGCAAATGAGGTCACTTAGTGCAGGGTTTCCTCCAGTAACTACATCAGTGGAATCTATTCATAATTCTAATTCTGGAAATAAAGTTCCTGATAGAAGATTTTTGTTGATGAGTGGTCCTAGTGCTTCTTCTGGTCCACAATCAAGTGATAGTTCTATTGCATACACAATTTGTAGAGATAAACATGGGGAACAGTCGAACATATTGCCTTCTAGACTGAGAAAAACTGGATCATTCTCGAAAAGTCCTGTAGAGCTTATTGAGCAAAATGATAGTGATCATCGAAGAGAATACTTCTCTGAGTAATAAAATTGTATTTCGTTGTCATGGCATTAATGACATTATGCCATCCCCATGCAAGTAAATGAAGGTTACTTTTGGTGTTGCATTGATTTTTTCAGGAAGTACTTACGTCCTTCAAAGCCTATTTCAACTTTCTTACCCTTCCTTTAGGGTCTTGCTTTCATTGTTCTCTTCACTTGTTCATAGATAGGAAGTAATGACTAGATTTTTGATGATTGATAGTACAGTAAGTCCTTACCCCTTGCTCTCTCTCTCTCTCTCTCTCTCTCTCTCTCTCTCTCTCTCTCTCTCTCTCTCTCTCCTCACATTATTGCTATTTTTCAAATTCGAAACCCTAAAAAAACCCTAACCCTAAAAAAACCCTAAATCCAAAAAAAAACCTATCCCCATACACTCTCTCTCCTCCTCGTCCTGCTCGTCCTGCGCTCTCTCACCTATCACTCAACTCCTCGTCCCCCTTCCCAGCAACTCTCTCTTACCTCTCCCCCTTTCTGCTCTCTCACCTCCCATCTCTCTCCTTCACCCTCCATCTCCCTCCGCTCTCACGGCTCTTTGTGGTGCTCCCAGCACCACCCTCTCTCTCTACCCCCTCTCTCTTCTCTCTCACTCGCCATCTCTCCCTCTCACTAACGTGCCCGTCCTTCATTCGCGTCATCTTCTCTCTCTACCCCATCTCTCTTTTCTCTCAATCGCCATCTCTCCCTTTCACTAACCTGCTCGTCCCTCCTCATTCACGTCCTCCTGGCAATGCTTGCTGAATTCTTACATCACGGCATGCTCCTTGCACCTACGCTTCGACATAGCCACTGCCTCCGCTCTGCTCCACACCCTGAGGTGAGCTAACACGATTCTACTCGCAGCAGCTGCGCTGCAGCTTATGCTATGAAGATCCCAGGCACCGAACCATTAGCGTTCTCTCTCTCAATCGAACTCTCTGGATCCATCGCTAGCCAGCTCTCTCGAAAATTCCTAGCGTGCTCTCTCTAGAAATTTCCAGAAGCACACGTTATCTCTCTAAAGTGCACGTGTTTGCCTTTCAATCGCACTTCAACTGCCCATCAACAATGTTCTAGGGCAAACGTGGACCAATAAAAATCTGCAAAACCCTTTTTCTCCATCACTGCTGACATTCTCTGGTGGCGCCCTCCTAGCGCCACGCCCCACCTCCCTCGCTCCACCCCCTTTCTTAGCCAGCGATGGCTCCAAAAAGGGCCACCCCCCCCCACGATCTACTGCAGCAGCAGGCAGCACTGCCTGAGAAAGATGCAACGCTGCCTACTGTCCAGCAAGCAGTGCCGCCTACTGTACCTACCTCCATGCTGTCGTGGGTAATCTTGAAACGCCTTTGAACTCCACCCACACTGATCTACCCTTTCCGACTGGCCTCCTCCCTACTCCAATTTGCCAAGAAACTGCAATACCTCCATCTATAGCACTCATCCCATACACTCCTTCCAAATCAACCGAGCTTTTCTCTTCTTGGGAGATGAACAAGTTTAAGGCGGATTTCCAGATCTTGAAGCAAGAATTTTCACAGCTGCAGGGATTGGTGGTCTCTTTAATCAAAGAAAAGAACTTGTTGCAGTCCAAAGTTGCCTCAATGGAAGAAATCATCAACACTAAACAAGTTGCAGCCTCTGAATCGACTACCACCATGATATGGGAACTAGAGCACAAGATCAAGCAGCAGAATGAAGAAGCCCTTTCTTGGGCATCAGTATTGAAGAAAGGCACCAAGCCTAGCGCTCCCATTTTGTCGATGACACCCCTAGCAGTTCCCAGAGCTAGGGAATTGGGCCCCCCGTATTTGGGAGCATCTCGGGGTTCCATCCATACCGTCTTCAGATTGGGGTATGGAATTGTGATGCTTGTCTTTCATACTTTACTCCGTGGTGTGAATATGTAAAGCTTACATGAATTGCAGTCTTTAGGGTACCATCAAAAGTACGATGCATACTATAATGTGTTCCGAAAAATAATGTCACATGAAAACATAAATTCAGTTTAGTAAGGTACTTGAGGAGAACATCAATATCCTAGAATTTTGTAAAGTGATAAAAGACAGAAATTAAGCACCAAGATCTCCCCTAAAAGGAGAGTTTCATATATGTAGCCACACCAATCAAGATGAAGTAATGCTTGTCATGAATTTTAGAATCATCCCATTAGGGTGGATGGCTGGTAAGACGTGTGCAATGGGACACATCTTTTGAAAGGATTTCTGCAAACCATCAATTTGAAGCACTCTTGGAACTAAAGATGAGATCACAGAAAGTTCAGGAGAGTTTGAAATATGAACAAGGAGGCTTCATCATTTAGATTGCTAGGCCTATTATTCTAGACTCTCACCTTGTCAAGCTGTAGAGGTCCAAGTAGAACATTCAGTTCTAGAAACTAGGGTTGACCTTGTGCAAGCATGTACAATCTGGATCTTCATTTCTGGGACTACTAAAATGCAAGGTTGAAGGCAGTTCATGAAAGACACAATATTTTCTTTTTACTATAAATGTAGAGCATGATTTTAGTTTTGCAATTATTATCATATTAGTAAACTCCTTTCATGAGATCATCTCAAACATATATGATTTTACAATTTCATCACTCTTGCCTAACACTCATTACCTCAACTCACTATCTCAATCATAAACTTCTTGACAAGAATAAAGTACAAATTTTTCTTTAAGTCCTCGACTTTCTTCTAAAGTAATAACCATTTGCATTAAAGCTCTTTTTTTTTAAAATATGAGTTTTTTTTTTTTTGGGAATAGCTAGCATTACTATTTGGCTGAAATCCCTTTTTTAAAAAAAAAATAAGAACTTCAATGTAACATATTGTAAGTGCAGTAAGCATTGTCTATCAAAGATGTGAGCTAGTTGCCTAGCATGTTTATGTTCGAAACTCAAGTTTTTGCAATTGCTTTTGTATTAATTATGACAATTATTATTGTAGGTAGTCCAAAACTTTGTGTGTTTTTCTCATCGTGCATTACTATTATGAACTATCCACAAGTGCTAGATTTCAAACTTTGAGATTCAATTTTTTCTTCTTGTAGAGGCTAATACTAAAATCTATTCACAAATATTTACAATGAAGCCGTACCCCTAGAGGTCGTAACAACATGCTCCTTACCATCGTAGGGTAAAAAAATCAATACAATGTCAATGGATAAAATTCAAGAACACATATTAGGACCAGACAAAGGCTAAGAGCAACACAACTATGACCATGACAACACAATCACATCTTGGCCTAAGCCAAGAATGGATAACTACCACTAGCTCACTTGTAATTGATGAGTAGGTATGGGGATACAATACATCAGTGCTAAGATCCATTTGGGAAACAAAAAATTAGAAAAATACAAAAAAAATGTTCACTTTTTTGCAAATTGGGAGAGAAGAAAGACAAAAGTGTCATCATAGCCTGATAGCTTTTTGTTCCTTTGGATCTAACCCTCTCTAACTTGAAGGCAGGACCGCCTTGATGCAGTACAACTCTAGTTTGAAGGGTGAAGGTTACTTCCGATCCATTTTCCAGAAACTTGAATAAAGCAACAAAAAAAATCAGAATAAAAAAACCCTTGTAAAAAATTCACAAAAGAAGCAAAGCGCTCTTAATTGGTCAACAAACCTTCGCCCGTCTCCAATATACCAAATTTAGTGTTCTATGAGGTTAGTGAGGGTTCCTGCCTGGTTTTAGAAGCCATGCGAATGCTAAAGTGATAAAAATTGTCAAATTCATCAAAAACCTTCAATTTTTAATAAAATTTTGAAAGTATCCTTTGCTAGACCTATTGAAGTGTTTTCTAACTTACATAAGCTCTCAGAAACCTCTACGAAGGTTAGTTCCCAAAATCTAGGTCCTGTGAAATCATTTTTTGTGAAGGAAACACAATCTTTCAACAAAAACATCAAGATATCTCTGTTAACCTTCACACAACCTTCGCTAGCCCCCATGAATACTTCTAATACAGTGTCTTAGCATCAATGAAGTTTGTGAAGGGTAGTTCCCACCGAAAAAGGCTAGTGAAGGTTAGTTTTGTTGAATTACCAATTTTATGTAGACAAAATTCTCGCTAAGTTGAAAATTTGTTCTCATAGTGCATATGAACCTTCGTTGAGCCTACCATTCCGGTTTTACAGTGTTTTCCATCTCCAGTTAGTCCTGCGAATGTTAGTTTGATGAGAAACATCAGATTGAAGAGTTTTAGTGACTTTTTATGTCAAATTCTCAAAAAGAACCTTCACATAAGTAACATTCGCAAGGCCCACCATTGAGTTCAGAATAGTCCCAATTAACTACTGAAAAATCTGTGAAGGTTACTAGAAGGGCCATTATTGTCAATTTTTTGTCATTTATAGAGTAATGATCTAGATTATCCAATTATAGATCTAAAAAATCATCTTGACGTAACTTATCAAATTGATGAATGAAACTCAGATCAGGTAAGACTTTAGGACTCCTTGAACCCTTAGGATTCATTTCTAGTGAGACATCTACTAGTCACTACTCTACTGATTACAAAGAATTTCTAGCTGACGACCTTTCATTTGAAGATTTCCAATCTCAAGAAATGGATCAAGATGACCAAGGTTATCATCTACCACCACCTCGTCCTATAATCAGAAGAACACATTGATTGGAAATACCCAAGTATAATGGAAAAACCGATCTAATTAGATTTCTTCAGATCTACGTAGAAGCTTGTGAGATTTATGGTGAAGTTAATCAAGGAGATAAGCTTAATTTATTTCCAATGGCAGTTATGAGAGCGATGTTAGATTGGTATTTAAATCAAACTCCGCAAGAACGCAATGATTGGAAATTAGTAAAAGTCGACTTGATCACTTGATTCAAGACGATGAAGTTTGTCGAAGATCCATTCTTGTTGCTGAGTAAGATCAAGATGAGGAAGAAAGAGATGGTCAGAATTCATATCGAATGAATAAAACATCTTCGATCAGAATGGAATCCAAAATTGACTCACGATTATGCCATAATTATGTGGTTTTTAGTCGGATTGCCAAAAGACATTAGTGTGAACTTAAGCGAAGGGAGCACTATACTACATTGCAACAAGCAATGGATGATGTAGTGCATGATGAAGATGAAGAGTTAGATGATGAACCCAATATTGGAATGTTGTCTTATATATAAGGACAAACTACTACTACATCTAGTACCCTTGCATCTACCAACATCAATGCAACTATGGATTTGGTGATGGATGTGTTCGAAGAATTGGGCCAGAGACAACAACTACAAATGGAACAAATGCAAGCTCAGTTTGATGAGAAACTCAAGTCACTGGAAGCTCATGCTTCTAAGATAAGTAAGGTTTCTGACAAGTTGATGCAACAATACTATCCTAAAAGAAAAAATGTTTGTTGTGCAATCTGTGGGAGAAACCTTACAATCAATGAGTATCTGACGATGAAGGAAAGAGTGACCAATAAGTATTGCCATCTTTGCAATTTCATTGGTCATGAAATAGCCTTTTGTCTGTTCAATCAAATAATCCTTCAACAACACTATCATAAGTATGAAGGACCACCAAGGGAGTTTAGATTAAACCAACATCCACAACCATTGGCGTTACTAGCACCTCCAGGTCAACAAGAACCTGAGGCTAATATGGTTGAACCAGAAGCATCCTCAAGTCAAAACATTTATCAATGGATGGTACTGTCTAATCAATATAAAGATCCTAGTGTCAATGAGCAATATGCAATTTATGCTGCCGCACAACAACAATAGTCAAGACAAGGGAAACGAGCTCCATTAGGATGTCTTGGTTGTAGTGAAAATCATCGAATAGCTGATTGTCCAAATAAAAACAACTTCACACCATTTTGTCGAGAATGCGGATATGGACATTGCTATAAAAATTGTCCTGCTAGGCCAAAGGTGCCAACTACATCTGTGCCAATTGACATGATTTTGATTAATCTAAGACAAACTTCTGGAACAAGTTCATACACAACTTAAAGGAAGCCAAAGAGAAAGCTATACCATTAATGGTTTAAATCACAAGAGCTCAAAAGTAGAAGGAAGTTATTCCTGATCCACCACTTGCGGAATCAATGCCAGTGAAAGACCAACCTTCAACATTTGGGATTTATCCAGACCTAGAAATAAAAGAAGAAATATCATAACATGAGACAATGGATAAAAGATCTTCGAGCATAAGAAGCAATGGAAGCTATTAGAGTTTTTGCTCTAAATTTACCTATATCCATTGTTTCCGAAGATCCGTCGATTCCCTTACATACCCCAAATCAACGAGCAAATGTAAATACCCAGTTACATAAATGTGAGGATCCTTTCAAGATGACTGAATCAGAGATGCCAAAACAAAGTTAATCGCAAATATACTTTCAAGCAAAATGGATATAAATCTTGTGGGGTTTTTACGTTTAGTACCTCATGTAAATGAAGCTTTGGTAGGACGATTAACGGATTCAAAACAAAAAATCCAATGCGAATTTTTATATTGTGTTGAATTTGAAGATTCAAATGAAATTCTCAATATCGGGGCACCATGGGGAAGTGAGCGACAAGCACAAGTAGTTTGATCAAGAAGCAGCGTTGATTGATGTGGATTTGGAATTAATCTGATTTCTTCCAAGTTGTATGAGAAATGGGGACTTCTGAAGTTGAAGCCCGCAAATTTTGCAATAAAGTTGGTAGATCAAAAGGCGCAGTGGAAGACAGACCGGTAAAAGTGGCAAGTGTCCAATTTGTCATTATCTTTGTGGTAATGGATTTATCTGATGCATCATCAGTTTATCGGATATTGTTGGGTCATCCTTGGTTACGAGTTGCTCAAGTGATTCATAACTGGAAAATGGGCAAGATCATCTTTGAAAATCGGCAGCAAGTAGTCAAAGTTGATCCAACTACATGGATAGTCAAATCGGTTCCACAGAAAGCTGATGATGATCTCTCAACGATAGACCATACATTAGCTCCTGAAGATAAGACATTGAAAATTCATTATGACTCACAAACTGACAATGCAAATTAATATCAAGCATTGGCAATTGATTGATTGCACAACATGCTATATGTGTTGCCATGATGATAGATTGAAAGTGTGTATCACACTTGCCAATGATCGAACTCTTGATACGCCAATTACTTATGCGGTGAACATGATGAATGTGGTTTGGATTTCTATCGATCCAATTTTCAATCCCATAGAAGATGAGCTTATACCAGTTAATCATGCTTTATCTTATAATGAGGAAGTTGAGCTAATGGATGAACAAATTCTATGACATATGGATCCAACTAGATTTGGGATGCATTGAATTCCATATCAACCTCCATCAAAGCCACCAAAAGCAGTTATTTTGAAAGATGGTAAACCTTCTAGAGCCATGAAAAAGAAACAAGCTAAACAACACTATAGTAAAGTTCTAATCATCCAAACGAGGCAGTTCCAAAGATTGATTTTGATATTAGTGAACATGTTGTGCCACCTCCATTGGCCAAAGGGAAGGATAAGATGGATCCAGATCTTGAAAAGAATGATTCCTCGAGTTAGAAATCATTGAAATCAAAATCTTCAGTGGCCAATAATTTAAATATTAAAACCAGAATCAACTTGTTGGAACAAGAGAAAGAGGAGGAAGTATAATATGATATGTCAGAACGATTCAAAAGCTATACTTTGGATGATGTGGTAATCATGTTGCCAAAAGCTCATAGGGAACTTAAAGAAAGTGTTCTAGAGATGCAAGAAGTTTATGATGGACCAATGAACCTAGATGAAGAAGAGAAGATAATCCATGTGGGAGCACAACTACCTTCTATCCAATTCACAAAGTTGCGGAAGTTGATGGTCGAATACAAAGATTGTTTTGATTGGTCCTACAAAGATTTAAAAATGTATTCCCACTTTGATAATATAGCATACAATTTCATTGGTAGATGCTATTCCGAAAATGAGCCGATTCTATCAATGTTATTCAAATTAAATGAAATTGATCAAAAAAGAGTTTCAAAGATTGCGGGATGTTGATTTGGATGTTGATTTCACCTATGAAATTGAGCATACGGAATAGGTGTCACCAATTATGATAATACCAAAGAAGAATGACAAGATACATATGTGTGTGAATTTGAAGGCCTTGAATGCAGTATCACGAAAGGATTACTTTCCTTTGCCTTTCATTGAGAGCGTATTGGATTGTATTGTTGGTGCCGAAGCATACAATTTTTAGATGGTTTCAGTTGACACAATTAAGTGAAGATCGCACCGTAACATCAACATAAGACTACGTTTGGCACTAAATGGAAAACCTACGCATACAAAGTAATGCCATTTGTTATATGTAACCAAGTACTTTAGTGTGTATGTCATGCGATTTGCATTCCAAGAAGACTACATCTCGACCAACTAAGATTCATCCTAATTTGACATCATAGATTATGTAAGCTCTGTGTGAAGTTGAATATCCAACAAAGATATTCTTTCAACTAAAAAGATCAAGCTTATGTTTTAAATCAAAAGGGATCTGCACGTAGCATAGAAATCTGAACATTCGAAGGTGCTTTAGACTCAAATTGTAACCATAGTAGGCTTTAAAGGGAGTATTCAAATCTCTTTGAACCCAAAGGAGTGTCAAATATGGGTAACACATGGCGTTGGGGCATGTAATTACATGACATGGCATGGCTACTGATCTTTCCAAAACCAGATTTATTATGGATCTCCCATCACCAGGCACAATAGAAGAAGTTTATGTCTTTATGGGTCATGCGAATTATTACCAAATTTTTATCCTATTCTTCACAGATTTGGCACATCCAATCTATAAGCTTATACTTATTTTGATTTGGACACAAGAAGCATTGGAGTCATTTCAGAAATTGAAAAATGCGCTGATATCAGCACCAATTTTGTGAGCTCCAAATTGGACGATCGAATTCCATGTTCATACCGATGCATCGAATATGCAATTTGATCAGTGTTAACGTACTAACCAGGAGAGTACAAGAAAGATTTTCTGATCATGTTCGCTAGCCGATAGTTGCATGATGCTAAAATCAATTATTCCACCACGGAGAGGGAAGCTTTAGCAATGGTGATTTCTGTTACGAAGTATCGTCATTATCTGATCGCTACACATTTCGCATTCTATACAGATCATCAGCCACTGTTGTACTTATTGAAACTTGCAATACATGCATGATCGCAAGATGATTATTCTTGTATCAGAATTTGATTTTTGTGTGGTAGTGCGTGTGAGAAATTGGCAAAAATTTAGCTTGGTATTTTTTATGATAGAAGTTTGTAAGTGAATCTCACATGTGTGGAGGATGTTCCCACCTGTGGAGAATTGTAAAGTAAATCAAAATGTTTGATATAGGGGTCTCATAGAATTTCATAGTCAAGCATTTAGGTGTAGGATGTTGATAGGGTCAAATTTGGCATAGATGGCAAATTATCCATTTCCACTTGTAATGCCAATATTGAGCCAAAATAGAGCCAAACTTGTGCCAATTAGAGTGTAGACAAGTGTCATGCTTTTTTTTGATGAAGCTTAAGAGGTCCAATAGGATTTAGAAGTGGAACCTTGTGAGGTCCAATAGAAAATTGAGGTGTGCTTGAATATAGTCCAATAGAATCTAGAGGTGCATGGATCAATGGTCCAATAGGATTAAGAGGTGGAAAAGTGTGATCCAATCATAGTTAAGCATAGTGGTAGCTCATGAATCTATTAGTATCATTGTACTCCTCCTTTTGGATCTAATTGATTTTGAGATTGAGTGGATTTTGAGTGTCATTGAATTTCTAGCTTTCTCTCTCTACCTGAGAGCTCATGATGGTTTTTCTCTCTCTACCCGAGGAGAGCAGCTTGTTTTTACTTAGAATACTTTTGGAACACTTCCCACATGTGTGAGTGAGAGTTGGAAGTGATTGAATGCATGTAGTAGTGTGTTTTGCCATAGACTCAAAGATAGATCTTGAATCTCAATCTAGTCTTGATCTTGGTGCATCTACACACCTTAGGAGATCACAAGTACATGTAGTGGACAATCCACACGTGTGAAATTCAACATGGTATCAGAGCCTACCTAAGGTTACCATGCATTTTGATCCATTTGAGTGAAAACTATTCATCAATCTTGAGCTAGAAATTGTCAAGGCCCATTTTCCTAGCTATCTTGTTCAATTTTGGATCAAAAGAGATCAAAAGGACATTGATTGGGTCTGACCTGGTACTGTACGGAATCAGGTGCTCAGAGACGTGTGATGAACATCCAATTTCAGTTTGGGAGTTCTCTTTCATGTTTGATCCAAAAATCTTGCTAGATAGCTTGTTTTGAAGCTATTTTTGTCTAGTTTCTGATGCAATCAGTTTCATTCCATTTGGTTGAGCCAATCAAAAGTTATAAGCTTTTGAAGAGGGTTAGGTAGGGCACCTAGACCTGGGTGGACACATTTGGTTTGGTCAAAAGGTTGCTTGTTTGATCCAAAATCACAGTTGAATGCTTACCAATCTCATCTATATGTGATCTAGACACTGTTTTGAGATCTTAGCCATTTTGTTTCATGCAATATCATTGTATTTGAGTCAAATTTGGTTTCTTAGTGTATTTCACACGTGCTAAGAGTGTTTGATCCTAACTTTGCCCATACTCCATCATTTGATGTGAAGTAGATCTAGTTTTGGAGAGATTGAGATAGCTAGTGAGAATCATCTCACAGTTTGTTGCAAGATCTTGCATAGGAGATGGTAGCACACCATTATTGGATCCTATAGTGAGAGAGAAGCAACATTTTTTGTTCATCACTTTTATTTATCTCCACTTTACATGAGTTCATACTTGTTGCAACCAAGTGAGAGATTGTCGTCTACTTCCAATTATTCAATATGGAAGTTGAGGATGGAGTCCATCTTGATACTCCAAGATGTGATGGACATTGTACTTGGGATTGAGGAGGAGCCTCAAGTCCTTCAAGAAGTACAAAAATACAAGAAGAGAGCTAGGATGGATCTCCACTACATTAAGATGAATGTCTCTAATGAGATATTGAGGGAGATTGGTGATTGTTCTACATCCAAGGAAGCTTGGGATTGTCTCAAGTCCATCTATGAGGCTAAGAACACCTCTAGGCTCCTCACTCTTAGAAATCAAATATTCCAAAGTAGTCAAAAGAGTGATGAGAGTGCATCTAATTATGTTTTGAGAGTCAAGGATATTCATAGGGAGCTTGCATGTATTGGTGACTCAATCAATCAAAGTGAGCTAGTTCAAGTCATTCTCAATGGCTTGAGAGATGAATATGACAACCTTGTCCAATCCTATGCTATTAAGGAAGAGCTACCAAGTTTGGAGGCCCTTCAAAGTGTGCTTATTTCTGAAGAATCAAGACAAGAGTACAAACTCTTGAGGATGGACAAGCTATCACTCAATCATGATGATGGCAAAGTTCTATTTGCCAAGCACAAAGAGAGGAGTAAGAAGCAACACCATCACTTCTCTAATAACAAAGCTAAAGACCAAGATGGAGAGGAGGAGGATACCTCTCATGCTTCTAATTCAAATCTCAAGAAGAAGATGATCAAGTGCTTTTATTGTGGCAAGAAAGGCCATTATGCCACCAATTGCTTCAAGAAGAAGAATCAACTCAATCAAGCCAACATCACCAATGAGAAAGAAGACTATATTGCAAGTGATGGAGAAGGCTCTCTTATGGCATCAAGCTTCTCCTCTTCCACCTTCAACAAGGATGACTCATGGTATATTGATAGTGGAGCATCTTCACATATGTGTGGCTCCAAGAACTTTTTTTCATCTATTATGCCTTATGATGGAGTCAAGAAGACCATATACTTTGCAAGTAAGCATGAGTGCAATATTGAAGGAGTAGGGATTATTCCCTTGAAGCTTGCATCTTCTAAAGATCTCTTTCTCAACAATGTTCTTTTTGTCCCAAAGCTTACAAAGAACATCTTAAGTGTTGGCCAACTTCTTGATAGTGGCTTTGATGTCAATTTCAATATTGACAATTGTGTGATTAAGAAGGATGGTGAGATCCTTGCATATGGATCAAGATTTGAAGGCATCTACAAATTTGATCCAAGTGAGAGTGCAAACTCTCTTGATGTTTCTTATATTTCCAATATTTCAAAGGAGGAGGATTACACAAGATGCACATATCTTCTCTCTTCAAGTATTATGGTGTATGATTATTCCTTATTATTCAAAGCATATGTTGAGAAGAAATTCTCATTGAAGATCAAAGCTTTGAGGAGTATTGGAGCTCTTGAAGGAATAGCACCATATGAAGTTTTATTCAAGATGAAGCCTAAGGTTGATCACCTTAGTGAACTTGGTAGTGCTTGCTTTGCATATATTCCCTTGGAAACAAGAAGGAAGGATGATCCAAGCTCATGGATCATGATTGGATACTCATCCATCAAGGAGGCCTTTAGTGTCTTTACACTCTCTATTTCAAATGTGATGGTGAATAGAGATGTCATATTGCATGAAGATTCAATCTTGGAAGTGGCCGAGATCAAGGCTTCTCAAGAAGCATCACAAGTTATCATTTTTGAAGGTATTCAAGTTATGATGGGGCCAATGTGTGAGGAGGAGTTTCTTCTTCATATGATTTCAAGAAGATCTTCAAGATGCATGGCCGAGTCTTTATGGCTCACCTTACATGGCAAAGAGGGGCATATTTCATGTTGTATCTACTACAACACATTCATATATGCTTCTCTTCCTTTGCTTGAAATGCTATCTTGCTTCATTGAATTTTTTGGATCTCAAAGTTCAAGAAAAGCTATACTAGTTTTGTATGATGCTTATGGTATGGACATGTTTCTTGTCATTATTGACTTAGATGTGTTTCCAATACTTTTTGAAAGCAAGATATTGTATTGTCAAAAGTATGCTCTTGGTTCTAGTAAGAACAAGATTGAGCTTGGTACTCACTTTTTTGAAAATCATGTTTTCACATGTTTTGAGGCAGATTGTAAACTCCTCTTGAGATTAAGTGAAGCATCCAAAGTGGACACTTACATCCTTGAGAGATAACTAGCCTAAAAAAGATCAATATAGTCTTTGATATCAAGATTAGATCCATCATGGATATAGTTCATTGTATGTGGACTAGTCAAGCTAGAAAGCATAATCTTGATAATCATCATTGTTTCATATCTTATGATCTTGATTTCCATGATCCTTATGAGGCTTGGAAGCCTCAGATTTCTCTATTTATGGTGCATCCATCATGCAAGTGGAACTTTCAAGGCAAAGATCATCATCAAGCATGGAGGAAGCCCATGATAATAGTGGCATATTGGTGGAGCACTCTTCAAAGGCATTGGCAAGAGATCTCTACCAAAGAGATCTTATCATGGATATGGTGAGGGTGCTGCTATGATGGATCCCTTGGCTGATCTTCACTTCTTATGCATACCAAAGGATCCACTCAAAAAGATTTACAAACTTCTCAAGTGATCTAGTACCTTTCCAAGCTATTTTTTGAGGAGGAGTGTGAGAAATTGGCAAAAATCCAGCTTGGTATTTTTTATGATAGAAGTTTGTAAGTGAATCTCACATGTGTGGAGGATGTTCCCACGTGTGGAGAATTGTAAAGTAAATCAAAATGTTTGATATAGGGGTTTCATAGAATTTCATAGTCAAGCATTTAGGTGTAGGATGTTGATAGGGTCAAATTTGGCATAGATGGCAAATTATCCATTTCCACTTGTTATGCCAATATTGAGCCAAAATAGAGCCAAACTTGTGCCAATCAGAGTGTAGACAAGTGTCATGCTTTTGTTTGATGAAGCTTAAGAGGTCCAATAGGATTTAGAGGTGGAACCTTGTGAGGTCCAATAGAAAATTGAGGTGTGCTTGAATATAGTCCAATAGAATTTAGAGGTGCATGGATCAATGGTCCAATAGGATTAAGAGGTGGAAAAGTGTGATCCAATCATAGTTAAGCATAGTGGTAGCTCATGAATCTATTAGTATCATTGTACTCCTCCTTTTGGATCTAATTGATTTTGAGATTGAGTGGATTTTGAGTGTCATTGAATTTCTAGCTTTCTCTCTCTACCCGAGAGCTCATGATGGTTTTTCTCTCTCTACCCGAGGAGAGCAGCTTGTTTTTACTTAGAATACTTTTGGAACACTTCCCACATGTGTGAGTGAGAGTTGGAAGTGATTGCATGCATGTAGTAGTGTGTTTTTGCCATAGAATCAAAGATAGATCTTGAATCTCAATCTAGTCTTGATCTTGGTGCATCTACACACCTTAGGAGATCACAAGTACATGTAGTGGACAATCCACACGTGTGAAATTCAACAGTGCGACAGGGTAAACAACATTACATAGTGGATCATGTTTCAAGGATTTAGTCAGCACTTGTGAATATCGAAGCAAATGATGATCTTCCAGATGGAGCGTTGTTCTATGTAGAAGTAGTACATGAATGGGCAGCTGATATTGTTGAATATTTAATGCATGGACAACCAAGTGAATCATTAACAAAGATTCAACAATGCAATTTCATTTCGAAGGCAGACTTATATCAATTGATAACAAGGGCAATTGTATCAAAGAGGAGTTGATGACATTTTATGAAGATGCATTTTTCCACATGAGGCACTAGGGCCTTATTATTCATTATTTGGACATTTGGACATATTACTGGAGAGTGGGGGCCTTCTTGGAGGGCGCACTATTATCCCTCCCAGTTGGGTCCTAACCGCTGGAAGCTTCTTTCTAGGGCTTCCTCTAGGCTATAAGTAGGGAATCTGTGTCATTTGTTACTTAGTTGATGATATTGATCTCTCTCTTTAGTTTATCCCTCCCAGTTGGGCCCTAACCACTGGAAGCTTCCTTTTAAGGCTTCCTCTGGCTATAACTAGGGAATCTGTGTCATTTGTTACTCAGCTGATGATATTGATCTCTCTCTTTAGTCTCCTTAATCTCTCTTTCCTGCTTTCTAGGGTTAAGTCTTGCTTATGTGATGCTTTCATAACTTAGCTCTAGATCAGTTGTGGTCACATTCGTAACTATTAGCTTTTTCATAATCAGCAAACTCATTTCTCAGAGCAATATAACAGGAAAAAAACCTAATGAAAATGCTGGTCATATTTAGTGGAGCTTCGTGAAACAAAGATCAAGTAATTAACTGTTAGACTATTACACCGTAGCTCCAAATACTTATGCACGATCTATACATTGCTAGAATAAAAACACAGATTTGTTTTCTTGCCCCGTAGCTCTCATGATGTAATTAAGGTAGTTCCTTTTTATTGCAAAAGTCTGCCCAAAATTGAGCCACGGATCGTTCATAAGGACATTGAGGAAGAAGCGATTTTCTAAGATCACGTTCATCTGAAGCTGGCCAAGTTTGTTCGATGTATCCCAGAATGACTCAGCGATTCTGCAATAGGCAAGCCACGGGAATGAACACCCTACAAAAACACCCTACCAAAAAACACCTTACAAAAACATTATAGCAACACCGAGCCAGCCATCTCCACAGGCAGCGAGGGCGCCATCTCCATGAGCAGTGAGCGCACCTCTCCAAAATAGAATGACTGAAACCAAAATAGGGGCCAATAGAACATTTTGAAAACCAAGGCCACAACTCTCCTGCTCCACGGAGGGACACCCAAAGAACATTTTCAAAATGGCCGTCCCATGTGGTATCACATTATGAAAAAATGACCGGTTCTCTTGACTGTGCCCGAGACAAAAAATCACCATAAAAATGAGGTGAAACTCAATTACGCATGGTAATGGCCATTGGGAAGGCCATTACCATAGAATAATTTGGGACTCGGTGTTGAAAAATGAAAAATCATCTATCTGACTTTAGGCTTTTCACAAAGTTTTTTTTTTATGTGAGTTTGTTGTTTCATAGTTGTAAATGCCAAATTTGGCCTAGAAGGAAACTAGAGTCTTTAAGTTCTTGGATTCTTCAAGTCTAGTTGGTAATATACAACTTGCATATAGAATGTAGACAT